>SKCR01006686.1:0-51891 GCA_019454045.1 Zanthoxylum bungeanum | reverse complement strand
TATCTCAATATCATCTTTATATAATGAAACACTTTAGTGTTCTAGAATATAAAGGTACACCCGCAGCGGGTTATACGCGATATAGAGATGATGTTTCTAGTCAAACTAGCTACATTATAACAGTTTCTAAATTAAGTACTAACACGAAGGTAGTTCCTAAATTCAGATATCTACGGTTAAAACAGCGACTTTCGTCCCGTTTTCAATTCACAGATAAATCTCAATTGAAGTCAGTATCCTGTTCAAACCAGATTCTAAACATCAATTATATATTTTATGTACCACACTAAGTATCTAAAATTCAATTTTAATACTTGCTGTGTGAACATAATTATGACAAAACATATTTGAAGTAAGAGCCTTGCTCGTCTTCAATTCCTTTTAGGATATATCATTTTATCTTCCTAAAAGATTATAATGATTTTGCCTTTGCCATTTTCAATATTCCAGTAGCCTTTGGCCAAGCCTCGGGTTTCTAGAATATCGAAGTAAGGTGTGCCTGCACAACTTGCCTAATTGACAAAGTTTGACTTTGTCTCCTTGAGAATAATCATTAATTCTCCAAGAATTATTTATTGCAATTTTAGTACTTTCTAAAATCAAAGTATAATGGATTAAGCACTATAATTATCACTATATGAATATTCCAAATTCATATCCACTTATTTGCTTAACTCCGGGCTTTAGGCATAATTCATTATTTTATCAAGTAAAATAACTTATTAATTCCAAGACCATCTTGAAATTATTCCCAATTTGAAATTAAAGTCGTTTAAATACATTTCACCCAGGATTATGTTTTAAACACTAATCTTTCATTTCATCTTGATTCTAATAGTCCAACTATATAATCAATGATTTGTGGTACTATTATTATAATGATTATAATAGTCCAACTATATAATCAAATATAATCTAAATTAATTAACCTCAATTACATTGATTACTATAGTCCAACTATAAAATCAACTGTAAAATGAAATTAATTAATTCAAATATATTGATTAATATAATCCAATTATATATAATCAAATATAATACAGTCCAACTGTTTATTAAAACAACAATTTAAATATTAGTCCAACTAACATTTAATCTAACGACGAAATAATTTGAATGAGCGCGTATGGCGAGTAATTGAAATATTGCAAATGTATTGCAAATTCAATTCTTGCCTCCCACTATTTTCGGCGAGCCTCTAACCCTCTGTCGAGTACTCGGGAAACCGTGTTTCCTAGTGGGCTAGGATCCCATAAATATCACACAATCTTGACTTTGGCCAACAAATTGATTAATTAACTAGGTAGATCTCGAAGATCAATTGGATCCCATCCAATCCTAGATCCAGTAGGCGGATATCCAAATCCTAAACATATATCTTATATATGCCAATACATCCAATGTATTACCTACCTTTTTCCTCTGAATCAACTAAGCCTTGGCTTTGGCACAACAAACATAGTGATCCCAGTCAAGCGCGACCCATTGACCATGGAAAGTTTCGTAATCAATGTCGATGGACAAGAAGTGGTCTTGACTTTGGCCAACAACCACAACTTGGACAAGACACCGATATGGAACAAAACTCTCGTGATTAAAAACAAATCTTTGACGGACAAATGGCTTGACTTGGCCAACAACCCAATGCCAATCTCGGATCTTGAGTGAGAATCACTCAATGGAAGGAAAAACACTTGATATTGAGCGAGGGTTTTTCGCGTGCAATTGGCTACCAATTTATTATCTTGTTAAGGTCTCATCATCATACACCCTTAAACATGCATTCTAAACACATAATAAAGCGCATATGAAATAAAATAATAATGATATGCGGATGGATACTTTACATTGATCCTAGATCAAATCTCTCATTTTCTCTCTCCAAAGCTAGCACATGTATTTACTTCTACCCGTTACACTACACTTCTAAAGAAACCTCATTTACATGAGGGAATAGGTGAGAAGAGAATACAAAGAAATAAGAGATAAGGC
This sequence comes from Zanthoxylum bungeanum, assembly GCA_019454045.1. NCBI lineage: Eukaryota > Viridiplantae > Streptophyta > Magnoliopsida > Sapindales > Rutaceae > Zanthoxylum > Zanthoxylum bungeanum. The sequence goes on along the minus strand of SKCR01006686.1, from coordinate 49,899 downwards.
TGGACTCGCAGGTCCAATTAATAAATCAAATTTAATACAATTTCCAAAATCGTCCCACCCGACTAATATCCATCCGATATACATTATTCATGCATCGCAACCATGTATTCATACAAGCATGTTATCAATCAATCAAATCCAATTAATTAATCTGATAATAGTGATCATCCAATGTTCAAACAATGTTTGATTTTTGCTCGAGTCAAACTCGTTTACGAATAAGTACTCAAAGTACGAATCTTGAATTAAATTAAACTACATAATTAAATCCAATTTAATACGCATTTAATTCTAATTCACTATTTAATTCCAAATTAAATATTACACCTTTATTAACGAACCTTTACGACTTAAATTCCAAATTTAATCGCAACGGGTCTCAAAGCCGATTACATCTAATGTTTATTTAATGAAAGTCCAAGGGCTTTAATTAATTTCTATAAGGCGTGGACTTTTGGTCAACTTGGGTCAAACCGAACAACCAAAATCCAATCCGGGAGTTACCCCATAAGCCTTTAAATTAATTTTGGCCATTAGGCCCAATTAAATAATTAAGGTCCATTAAGTATAATTGGACCTTTTGGATTCGTTTTTGGGCCTAATTGGATCCAACCAATTTTGCCTAAACCCAACTTTGTTACAACAAAGCCCAAAAGCCCAATTACAACCACAAGCCCAATTTCCAAAATCAAGCCCAAATTAATTAACTTATAAAATTCCCAAATATCACAATTAATTAACCTAAGTGTAATACACAATCAATTACCCAATTAACATTTCTAAAACATCAATTAGCTAATTAATCATGCACTTTAACAACCAAATAGTGTCCAACACAATTCAATTAAAATCAAACCCAATTTACATGCTTTCAAGTCTCGGCAATTAGGGGTTTTTCAATTCGATTCGGTTTCAATCCAATTGAATCCACAATCATAATTTACCAAATCAACAACTCATCAATGAATCAAACAACAAAAAAATCACCATGAATTTCATGCCTTTGATTTTCGGCCAACCCACTAATTTTGGGCAAAATGTTCCAAATAAAATTCAATCCAATTAAACTTCAATACAACATTACCCAATTGTTTTAAGTCATCCAATGATCAAACAAAACAAAATTACCAAGACATTAGGGTTATCCAATTTTCGGCCATGCCTCCAATTTGGGGAAAATTGATCCAATCCAATTTTCTTGAAATTGATCACACACAATCTCAATTAAACATGTTTTAAGCATACTTAAACATCCATTTAATTAAAACATGCTCAAACACATTTTACCCAATTTCAAGTTACATTTTCAACCTAAAAAATTGGGGAAAATTGATCCAATCCAATTTTCTTGAAATTGATCATGCACAACATCAATTCAAACCTAATCAAGCATACTATGCTAAACAATTTAATCAATTGATGCTCAAATTGAGTTTACCCAATTATGTCAACTTTGGCCTACACAAAAAATTGGGGAAATTTGTTCCAAACACAATTTCTTCAAATTGATATAATCAATCATTAATTCCAACTCATTTAAGCATACTATAACAAACAATTTCATCAAAACATGCCCAAATTCGTTTTACCCAATTTTAAACCCTAACTTTTTCCATGCTTGATAATAGCTCTGATACCATTGTTGAGTTCTAATATATGTCCCAAGATCAACAAATCAAGCAAGAAAACATGAATACACAAATGGAGAATGCGTAATATACTCACATTGAATTCGGTTTTGATGCAAAGAAGAACAAAAAATGTTTTGGCCTCCTCCATGAAGCTCGGCAGTAGCTATATTTGACATGGGGCTGCTCGGTTTTGGTCCATCTTGTTCCTTGAAGATTCGGCCATTGAAGACCACCATGGAAGCTCCAAGCTTCAAACTTCAAAATCAATTCCAAGCTCACAAACTCACTTCCCTATCTCCTTTGTATAACCCTATGGTGTGCTAGCACTTCTCTTCTTCATTTGCTTCTCATTTTTTCGGTCAAACCAGAAAATTTGAGGAAGAAAATCGGTTCCAAAACCGTGAAGGAGAAGAGGAAAAAGAGAGGGAAAATAAAGCTTCACAAAAAACGTGAACTTGCATGGAGGAGAGAGAGAATAAAAGCCTTTTATTATATATATTTATTTCATTTACCAAGTAAATAAATAAATAAACATATGTATTACTTTAATACAAAAGTTAAATGGAAAAAGCAAAAGGCAAAAGTCCTTTCACCTTTATTCCCATCACCTTTTACTATTCTCATCAAGTCACTTTAATAAAGTGACAACATGTCATGTCACATCACATCACTCAAAGTGACAAGTGATTTGACAATTGATGCGACTAGCGATTTGACGTTGACTGACTTGCGTGCCGCGCTCGAATTCGAAATGCGAACGCGCTCGCAATCACTCTAGGGCTCGGGTTCGCTAATTCCAAATTAACGAATTTTTTCGTCGCGTCGTAATTAAATGATTACGCCTAGCGAAATCACTATTCACGTCGCTAACGATTAATTCTAAATTAATTCGTTCGCCCGATTAAAATCCAATTTTAATTCCGCGTCGAAATCCAATTTCTTTTAATATATCAAATAATTAATTTTATCGATTAATTCCAAATTAATCGTTCTTCTCTTTAATTAAATTTTATCCCAGATTAAAATATCTTCGTGATTAATCCCAGATTAATTTTCTCTCTCTTCTAATTAATCTTCTCTCTTTACTAATTAATCCCAGACTAATCATAGTGCGAGTCATACGTCATCGGTGAATCTTCAGGAAGCGACCCATGAGATCTCCGGATATGTTGGCAGTAAATACGGTCGTCGGACTATCCGAACACGTAAGTACTCGTACTACGTTTATACCGATTTACAAGACAAGGTTGGCTTCTAAAAAGCGCCATGCCTACCCAATTCTCCAGAAATATTCTTACAGGAATATATAGATCTGTATCAAGCGTAGTATACCGTAGTATTGCGTATATCAGCCTAGTATCAGATAGTCACGTGCTAGGGCTGGGGCTGGATAAGTGTCTGCCCCGTCCGAAGCACATGTCGGATGTCTGGTAACTAGTCTCTATAATCGGATATATATGACCTTGTCATAATATCCCGATGACCGGCCAGCACTTAAGAGCACTAATACCGTATCCTGCGTGACATCATCTCCACTATAACTGGAGTGATACTTCCGTTTGACATCACACCCAATACACTACGACTCTATGATAAACCCAGAAGTGGTGTACACAGAACCGTTAAAGCCCTGTACCACCAAGACCAAAGTACCGATTATCGCAAGTATTAGCGATGTAAGTCTCAGGTTAAGACTATACACACCTACCTTGATTTCGGCCTCCCATAGACACATAGTCATAATACCAATGGGATTCCGAGGGGTCTATCCAGAGCGAAGCTGTTTCCCGTACCATCGGTGAAACACGACCTCCTATCGCACTTGCATAAGTATCCGATACTTATATATATGAGAACTATGCCGTTGTGCCCTCACAACTCACACAAGTGCAATACTAGCCTATTCCGCATTATCGATGTCCAGTCTCGATAATACTCCGGCTAGGGATATTTAATGATTAAACCTTCGGGGACTGATACTGTCTCATATCATTCTCAGCCCAAGAACTAATCATATGGACCTCTCTTCATTTATATATCTATGGTGATCTAATCACAAATGATGAGAGTGCAATTTCCTTGTCACATAGTTAATTTGCTATAACAACACAATGATCTGTGCAAATAGTGACGCTATGGGTCATTTTGTCCAACACCCCGTACGAAGCATATATCGGATCCTGAGTAACTAATCTCTGTAATCGGGAAGTCATGACCTAGTCTTACTATCCTGATAGCTGCAGCTTTTAAGAGTACTAGTTCCGTATCTTGTGTGACCATCATCTCCATATGACTGAAGTGATACTCCCATCTTGACATCACATCCAATACACTACGATTCTCAGTAAACCAAATACAGGCGTACACAGAACCTGTTAAAGCTCCAGACGACCAACACTAAAGTAAACTGATTGTCGCAAGTAATAGCGACGTAAGTCTCAGGTTAAAGATCACATACACCTACCTTGATTCAGATTCCCATAGACACATAGTCATACTACCAATGAGATTCCGAGTGGGTCTATCCAGAGCTAACGGCTAACAGAACCTTTTATTACACTTGCATAAGTATCCAATACCTAAATTTTTGTGAACTATGCCGTTAAGCTTCCAGAAACGCGCATAAGTATAATACTAGTCTATTCCACATTATCAATGTCAAATCTCAATAATACTTCGAAAAATGATATTTAATGATTAAACCGTAATACTGTCTCATATCTTATTAATCCGATTTAACCATATAGACTTTTATCATTAATATATATCCAAGTAATCTAATTACAATAATGATAAAATAACAATTTCCTTTTGTCACATAGTTAACTTGTACAAAACACAATGTTCTTTACAAATAGTGATGCTATGGGTCATAATTGTCCAACAATCACTCAAGTATACCCAATCAATTGGCCTATAGCTAATCACTCAAATATCTAATACTTGAACTATGTACATGTCGCTCAAACTTTTGATGAGATATAGCCTTCATCAGCGGATCTGCAATGTTATCATCTGACGCGATCTTCTGAATCTTCACATCGCCACGATGTATGATCTCACGAATCAGATGAAATCATCGAAGTACATGCTTGGATCAATGATGAGTCTGTGGTTCCTTAGCCTGTGCGATAGCCCCATTATTGTCACAATACAAAGGTACGGGCTCAACTTCTAAAGGAACTACTCTTAATCCAATTAGGAATTTACGGATCCAAACTGCTTCTTTTGCTGCCTCAGCTGCATCAATATATTCCGCTTATATTGTTGAATCGGCAACAATATCTTGCTTGGAAGATTTTCAGCTGACTACTCCGTTGTTCAAACAAAATATGTACCCTGATTACGATTTACAGTCGTCTTTGTCGGTTTGGAAACTTACATCGGTGAACCCTGTCACCTCAAGTTCTCCTTCCCCATCTGCCATATACTAAGTGCATGTTTTTTTCGGCCATAACTCTACCCAATTCTTTTGTAGTTTAAAAAATTCTGGTTTAGTTCTAGAGCAAGTTCCACAAAATACACAGATATTAGTGACTCGTCATCTTGAAGTTTTCTCTTTTTTTTTTCTCTTATCTAGATGTGTCGAAGAGGGAAATTACGAGTTGCATTTATGGATCTTGAAAAAGGGCGAGTAATAAAGCATTAGTACCTTCAAAATGACAAATGTCAGATGAAAAGTAAAATAGATCATGAAAGTCAGAAAGTTTAGATACTATCGGTAAAATTAAAGTAAAAGAAATCAAAATAGTAAATTAAAGTAAATCAAACAGTAATTTAAAGTAAAGGAAATCAAAGTAATAAATTGAAACAATATGTACTGGTAGTTGTGATTGTGGCTCACATCTTCCTATGGTTTTACGTCTAGTAACGGCTTGACTGCCCTTTAAAGGTCGAAGATATGCTTTCCATCCAATTTTCTTATAAATTGGCAAACAAAGTCTTTTAAAGTCAGATTCCCGAGAATGAATTGTTGTCTTTCTTCTTAAAATTATGTATTCAAATTGTAAATTACTAGATGAACATGTCCAACATGATGCATCTCAAGAGTCAATGATATATTATCTAAAGACTACTTACTCAAGCTATCTTTAATTAATTGAATTTTATCTTTGTGATTGTCAGACACCATTCCTAAATAACGACAACGAGTGTTGCACGTCCAGCGTGCAGTAACGACCATAAATTTTGACTACTGTTACATAATAAGACGAGTGTCGCATAATATAATATTATGTTTGGAAACATATACTCTCATGAAATGACCGTCGGTAAATTCTTCGAGAATCCGACACTAGATGTTATGATTTTCCACTCCGGACAGCCCATGGTTTTAGGGCCATAACCTTCTAATACAAATTCTGATTTTTATGAATTTTATATATTCGGAAAGCTGAGATCGCGATCTACAACTTTCATGTTGAAGATTTTTACAAATTCAAACCAGAAATAGGCTAAAAATGTAGATAAAAATTCGGATGAATAGTAACCGAGGGCATTATAGCAAAATCCACAAACTTCTACACTCTTCTTTTTTTAGGGGCCAACTATAAAAGAGTACACTATTCACAAATTCAAAATTTGGAAAAAAAAGGGGAGAAGATGTGAATGAGAGAAGAAGAAGAAGAAGAAGGGACTAAGGAGAAGGAGAAGAAGAAAGAAAAAGGAAGAAAATAGAGAAAATGGAGAAGATGAGGCAAGGAAGAGCATGGGCCTTCTTGGAAGGCTTGAAGAATGAAGAAGAATCAAAAGAAAGAGGTAAGAAATCCATGACCCAAATTAGGAAATTTCAAGTTTTGATGAGTTAATGCTTGTATTGTGTTTGTAGTTTGGTTGTGATGATGATAATATGATTTTTAACATTAAAACAATAGAAATATTGATAAATCCCAACTTGGGGAGTTTTGGGTATAATTTGGTGAAGTGTGTGAAATAGATTAAGAGTTTATTGTTGATGAGTTAGTGGTTTAAAATATGTGAAATTGAGTGTAATATGATGTATTGTGTAATGGTTTTTTAGCATGGATGTGTTAGTATGAAGTGTAAATTTGATGTTGTGCATTGGATGAACTTGAAGAAGCAAAACAAAATCCTGGAATTCTATCTCGCGTCGTGACGCAAAAGGGATTCGCGTTGCGACGCGAAAGAAGAAAATCCTGGAATCCTTGGACGCCGCGTGTCGCGACGCGCAAGGGTTTACGTCGCGACGCGTTGCACATAATATCCCAGAATCAGTTTTAAAACCCCCCAGTTCCACCCTAGCATGTTAGAGACCACCATTAAGGTCTCGTATCAGTTCGTATACATATCCTACATCAAAATATGATCTCTTATATATAACATATTGATGTATCATTAAAGCAGTTGAGTATCGAGGTTTATTTTACTACGTTTGTTCTAATCAAGTTCCCGATCATAGATTATCCACAAGAATCGTGATTGTCTTCGATAAAGGATCCATTATCAGCCAGATTCCAAAAACTGTGAGTGGACACTTCTTCTTCCAAGTTGATTTTTCTTATTGATTTAATTATTTATTTGTTATGATATGAGATTTACTTTTCCAGCACGTAGGGCGTTAGTCATATTTGATTTCAGTTTATGCTAAATGCAGCATATAAACAGTTTTGAGATTTAAAGCATGAGTTTTATATTTTTTGGGGCATGGGGGAAAATCCACCCCAATATGTAACTTGACACAGTTTGGAATGTAAGGACAGAGAACATGTACACATGTAGAGGACTGGGGGGACGCAATACGTAACGCCCTCAGATCCTAGTTCAGGGCTAGAAGGACAATGATACATAACACCCCTAGACCTAGTTTCAGGGTCAGATAGTAGCATAGATCAGCACTGCCGGATCTAGTTCAGTGGCTTGGGGGACGGTGATATGTAACGCCAAACCAGTGTTATCACACGCGTATATCGCAAGCGCACATATCGTTCAAGTAGTATAAAAATTATCGATCCCATGAGGACTTAATACCTAATCTATTAATTTTATGAGGTCAAATGATTACTAGTATCTAAGAGGTTGATTGATTGATTTGAAATGGTGATGATTCTAAAATTAAAAACAAGTAAATAAAATTGGACGAAAGTAGGTTTAAGAAAATTCAATATTAAAAAACTATATAGGGTTGTGAATCTTTCTAATATCTTTTAAAAGATGAAGTGGTTATTTCATGTTTGTGTAATAAATCGGTTTACTAACTTGGAACACGAAATTATGCGAAAGCCTCTGTCGATGGTCAGACACAAATACCCATTATAACTCAATTGAACCATATGTCTATGTCAACCAAATTACCTGGATTCATTAAGATTAAGTTCCAATAAAGGTTACCCCCCGCCCTTCAGGTATATGTCTATCCTGTAAGGAAATCTATTAAAGGGTTATCTATCTTCAAGGAAGATCGTGAGCTATTAAGTCTAAGGCTGAAACCTAAAATTCATTTGTCAAGTTTATTTTAGATTTACCAGATCAATCTTATTAGTGGCCAGTTAACATGACGCATTAAGCTTAAGACTTAATAAGTAAACCTTTAAATTATCCAAACTATAAAATAACCCCTTATAAACCGGTGATATTAGAATTCATCACAACCCTAGATAACTAACTTAGTTACGACACATAACTAGGGCTAGTAAAAAATAAAAGTAAAAGACATAAAATAAAATGCTGAAAAGTAAATGCGGTAAAGTAAATACTGAAAAGTAAAATTACAAAAATAAAATGCTAAGGTTAAAGGATCAACTTTGACTACTACTATTTTAGATATCTCCCTTAATATATATATTAACTTGTGATAACATTACCAACCAGCCATATAGGCGGCAGCCTGATTATGTCAAATTAAGTCCAACCAGCCATTAAGGCGGTAACAATATTTGTCCATAAACCAGCCATATAGGCAGTAAATTACCAACCGACCAATCAGGCGGTATCCTTACTAGTCAAATTTAAACAAATTTAATATCAATTACCAACCGGCCAATATAGCGGTATCTTCATTAAGTCAAATTTTAAATAGTGAATATATTATAATTAGGGAGATTAATCTAAATAGCAGTAATAAAAGTTTTACCTTTCACCCTAACAGTGGGAAGTTACCTCATCATGTGTGAATAGTAAAAACTGAAAAAAGTAAAGAAAGTAAATTATTATTACAGAACGTAATTAAAATTAATTACAAAACTGAAATTTAAAGAAAACTAGATATAAAACTCCCTATTTTCATAAGAGAATTCAGAGAGGAAAGTACATCTAAAACTGAAACCTCGAGTTGAATTTATAGGCGTTGATGGGGTCTCCGCATCGCGACGAGACACGTGTCAGCTTCTGGTTGGTCTGCCGAGATTCTTATCCAATGACGTGGCGATGTGGATGATTAACTCAATAATTGAGCTGACGTGACAGTGACGTGGCGGTGATGTGGTGATGATGTGGCGACACATGGCGATAGTGATTGTCGGCACCGTAGGATTACGACACGTGGCGCGTTGTGATTTGCTGATGATGACGTGGTGGTGATATGGCGAGTTGAATCGGTCAGCTGCTGATGTGGTCGATGATGTGTCAGACACATGAGATGACACGTGGCGATGGCGATTGTCGGCACCATAGGATGATGACACGTGGCACGGCGCACATTAGCACATCGGCTGTGATGTTGACAAATGGCAGGCGCATGTTAGCAAGTTAAACTTTTCAGATTCTGACACGTGTCCCCCGACGCACGTTAGCAGATCATGGCGCATGTTAGGCGTCGCGATGCCAACGACTTGCTCGTCGTGACATGCAAAATTACCAAATTGCCCTTTTGTTCGTTTTTCACTATTTTGGCCCCAAATCACCTCCAGAGAGTCCTGAAACTTTATTTATCTACAAAATACCACAAAACATATCAAAATATTCACAAAACTCAAGAATCTATACAAAATATTAGGTCAAATGAGTGAGAAATAGTGATACATTTACCACTCATCACACCCTAAACCTAACATTTTGCTAGTCCTCAAGCAAAACACATAATAAAATAATATAAACATCTTTAAAATAAAATTTAACTAAGCCACTTTCGTAGGGATCACGGTTGCATTTAGCGTATGCAACAAGCCTTTAAACCCCTAGGTGTCCCTAGTGGACGAGTTGTAGTCTCGTGAGGGTTTACAATAATGATACCCACAAATATTTTACAGATGTAAAAAGGTAGTGAAACTAATGCACACAAAAGCAAAAAGACAAGAGAAAAGAGAATAAAGAAGTTAGTGACTAATCAGGTGAAACTTCTACTCCAAGTTACTAGTTGTTTTGTTTTTTTCTAAATTACCAAATAAGTAAATTCTCCTATTATATTTACCATTCTTCATATAAACAACCAAAATATATTAATCAACTCATATTTGCCCACAACAGTCACAAGTGCAGTTGATAAGAGAGTAATATTTTTGTCCTAAAGTTTTATCAGAATTCACACCTTTTTATAGTAATGGAATAATTTTTCTGATTTTTCTGATTTTTTCTTTGATTTTTTATTTTTATATATATACAATATCTTCCATCTATGTAGCGAGTGTTGGGTCGGTGGCTCCCAAACCAGTTGGCTTTAGGGCACCAGGTGTTAAGACACCCCTACGGACTTAATTACTCAAACTTCAGATATATATATTTTTGAAACATCCTTGATCCATGTAGCGAGCTTTGGGCCAGTGACTCCTAAACAAGTTGGTTTTAAGGCACTAGGTGTTAAAACACCCTTACAGATTTAATAACTCAGATCTCAGATGTTTGTTTTTTTTACCCCATTGCATTTTGAGATGCTTCCTCCAATTAAACTAGAGCACTGAATATTACAAGCTTTTCAATTACAGCTCATGTCCGTATGTTACCATGCAAGTTAATAATACCTGTCAACTGAGCATATGAAGATCCAATCTAGTCAATTTTATGGAGAATTCACAAATTAAATAATTTAAAATGAAATAAACAATAATTAACTTGTTCCGGAATAGGTTTGAGATACGTCTCAGGAGTGGAAACTCCTTACACAGCTATCTCTCACCAATTTCACCCGACTAATCAAATTAAAAACAAAAAAACATAAAATATTTTTTTTTGATTTTTTTGTAAATTTTTGTAAATTTTTTTTTGTATTTTTTGATAAATTTTAGACTAAAAATAAAAACAAAATAAAAATAAGATACTAATCAACTATTCCCCACCCCCAAACCTAAATGAGACATTGTCCCCAATGTCTTAAAAAGTAGAAGAAGAGTTTAGAAGATAGTACCTGGTTAGCTGAAATTCTACACGAAAAGTTAAAGGTTAAGATCCAGATTAATCCGACGCCTCTTACCACGATCGTCCTCAGACCAATTTATCTTTGAAATGATAGGGTTAATTTGTGGTTCATAGGCTAAGATTTGGTCAATTAGATCCGGAGCAGTTCTGGCAGTAAAGAGGAGTTCTTTCATAGGTTTTATCACGAACCCATTTATACGGGCATCATCAAGAAATACACAAAGAAAATCATAAAATCCTTCAACGTTGTACAGTCCAAGCGGTTTCTGGTGTATGTTCAAGTTTGCCCAAGATAACACTGTAATAATTTCCTCCAATGTACCCAAGCCACCTGGCAAAGCAATAAAAGCATCAGCATGGTTAATCATTTCTACCAGTCGTTCAGACATACCAGGCACAATTAGCTCTTCTCCGTTTGATGGTCCAATAAGATTTGCCTCCGCCAAGGGTCTTGGGATGATTCCCAAGACTTGACTGCCTCATTCCTGTTGGCCACAATGAATTATTGTTGCCCATTTCTTCGATTAGGTCCCAGGCTTGATCTTCTCCTTTTGCCATCAAAGCTCCTCCAGCAGCAGCATCGATTGTTATTCTCATCAGTCCAGAAAGTCCATTATAGAAAGTTTGGACTTGAAGCCATTTTGGAATCTCATGGTGAGGACATTTCCGGAGCAAATCTTTGTACCTTTCCCAAGCTTCGTAGAGAGTTTCCGAGTCTTGTTGCACAAAGGATGTTATGTCATTCCTCAGCTTTCCAGTTCTGGCTGGTGGAAAGTACTCTACAAGGAATTTGGTGGCTAAAATGTTCCAAGTTGTGATGGAACCTGCTGGTAGTGAATGTAGCCAAGCTTTAGCTCTGTCTTTCAAGAAGTATGGAAAAACCCGCAGTCTCATTGCTTCTTCAGCTTCTCGGTTGTAATTGAAAGTACTGCAAACTTCCAGGAAGTTGCTAATGTGGGTATTAGGATCTTCAGTTGTTTTTCCCCAAACTGTACTAACTGCTGAATCATCTAAATACATGTTTTGATGTCACACACATTTGATGGTAAAAGAGGAAGTACAATATAGGAAATGAAGCCGTCGACAACCGGAATGGTTCTATCTCGAATGGGTATTGGTGGTGCAACTTCCAGAGGTTCAGGTTCCATGTTGACTAAAGCTTCTTGGCCTTCACGCCTTTCCCTTCTCAACTGTATAATGGTTCTTTCAATTTTCGGGTCAAACGGTCAGAGTTCAAAGCTTCTGGTTCGTCTCATGTAGTTTTTGAGAACCTAAAACACAAGAAAACAAAAACAATAAGTAAAAAAAAAATTAGATACAAGTAAAGGTATCTAACCTCAAAACTAAAAGTGAAAGATAAATAAGTCTCCGGCAACGGTGCCAAAAACTTGACCGGCGTAATCACACGCGTATAATGTAAGCGCACGTATCGTTCAAGTAGTATAAAAAGTATCGATCCCACTAGGACTTAATACCTAATCTATTAATTTTATGAGGTCAAATGATTACTAGTATCTAACAGGTTGATTGATTGATTTGAAATGGTGATGATTCTAAAATTAAAAACAAGTAAATAAAATTGCACGAAAGTAGGTTTAAGAAAATTCAATATTAAGAAACTATCTATGGTTGTGAATCTTTCTAATATCTTTTAAAAGATGAAGTGGTTATTTCATGTTTGTGTAATAAATCAGTTTACTAACCTGGAACACGAAATTATGCGAAAGCCTCTGTCGATGGTCAGACAAAAATACCCAGTATAACTCAATTGAACCATATGTCTATGTCAACCAAATTAACTGGATTCATTAAGATTAAGTTCCAATAAAGGTTACCCCCCGCCCTTCAGGTATATGTCTATCCTGTAAGGAAATCTATTAAAGGGTTATCTATCTTCAAGGAAGATCGTGAGCTATTAAGTCTAAGGCTGAAACCTAAAATTCCTTTGTCAAGTTTATTTTAGATTTACCAGATCAATCTTATTAGTGGCCAGTTAACAAGACACATTAAGTTTAAGACTTAATAAGTAAACCTTTAAATTACCCAAACTATAAAATAACCCCTTATAAACCGGTGATATTAGAATTCATCACAACCCTAGGTAACTAACTTAGTTACGACACATAACTAGGGCTAGTAAAAACTTAAAAGTAAAAGACATAAAATTAAATGCTGAAAAGTAAATGCGGTAAAGTAAATATTGAAAAGTAAAATTACAAAAATAAAATGCTAGGGTTAAAGGATCTACTTTGACTACTACTATTTTAGATATCTCCATTAATATAATATATTAACTTGTGATAATATTACCAACCAGCCATATAGGCGGTAACCTGATTAAGTCAAATTAAGTCCAACCAGCAATTAAGGCGGTAACAATATTTGTCCATAAACCAGCCATATAGGCGGTAAATTACCAACCGACCATTCATGTGGTATCATTACTTAGTCAAATTAAAACAAATTTAAAATCAATTACCAACCGACCAATATAACGATATCCTCATTAAGTCAAATTTTAAATAGTGAATATATTATAATTAGGGAGATTAATCTAAATAGCAGTAATAAAAGTTTTACCTTTCACCATAGCAGTGAGAAGTTACCTCCTCATGTGTGAATAGTAAAAACTGAAAAAGTAAAGAAAGTAAATTATTATTACAGAACGTAATTAAAATTAATTACAAAACAGAAATTTAAAGAAAACTAGATATAAAACTCCCTATTTACATAAGAGAATTCAGAGAGGAAGGTACATTTGAAACTGAAACCTCGAGTTGAATTTATAGGCGTTGATAGGGTCTCCGCATCGTGACGCGCAAGCTTCACGCGTTGCGATGCGACACATGTCAGCTTTTGGTTGTTTCACCGAGATTCTTATCTAATGACATGGCAATGTGGATGATTTACTCAATAATTGAGCTGACGTGACAGTGACATGGCGGTGACGTGGTGATGATATGGCGACACATGGCGATAGTGATTGTCGGCACCGTAGGATTGCGACATGTGGCGCGTTGTGATTTTCTGATGATGACCTGGCGGTGATGTGGCAAGTTGACTCGGTCAGCTACTGATGTGGACGATGACGTGTCAGACATGTGGGATGATACGTTGCGACAAGTGGCGATGGCGATTGTCGGCACCATAGGATGATGACACGTGGCACAGCGTACGTTAGCAGATCGGCTGTGATTTTGACACGTGGCAGGCGCACGTTAGCAAGTCAAACTTTTCAAATTCTGACACGTATCCCCCGGCGCACATTAGCAGCTCATGGCGCATGTTAGGCGTCGCGACGCCAATGGCTTGCGCGTCTTGATGCGCAAAATTACCAAATTTCCTTTTTCTCCGTTTTTCACTGTTTTGGCCCCAAATCCCCTCCAGAGAGTCATGAATCTTTATTTATCTACAAAATACCACAAAACATATCAAAATATTCACAAAACTCAAGAATATATACAAAGTATTAGGTCAAATGAGTGATAAATAATGATATATTTACCACTCATCAACTCCCCGACACCACGAGTTTCAGGGACATGCTTGTCATGCTTTGGGGGATGGCGATACGTAACGCTCCAAAGTCATGGTTTTGCATTCTTGGCTCCAAATAGGTGTATGGGGTACGACGATACGTGACGCCCTCATAAGTCAAGTTTTTTGAGATACAGATCAGTTTTCAGATATCAGATTTTTAGAACATGAGTTTCCAGATATCAGATTCCCAGAAAACTTATTTTAGAAACGGTTTTCAGAAAGCAATTTTCAGAAAGGTTAAGTTTTATAAAAGATATTTCAGACAAAATTTTTCAGAAAAGAATTTTCTTATAAAGACATTTCAAGTACTTTGGTTTTAGATCCGAAAGTTTTTATGTCAGTTTTTCAATTTTTTGTCCACTCACTTAGATCGTACATCGATCTAACCCCCCACTCCAGTTTTCTATGGTTGCAGGTATTCTTCTAGGATGAGCTCGGGAGGACGTATACTGATGCAGTCACTAGGGTATGGAGTCCACCAGTACAAGTCAGATAAAGTGTGAGTCAGTCAAAGTTAATTAAAAGTTTTGTGTTAGTCTTTAACTTTGAGACAATAATTGTAAAAATATGTTATTGAAATTTTAGTTTCAGATGATGAGGTTGTATGTAATGACTTTGAGTTTGGGCCATGGTCCCACACATGATATGATCAATTAAAGAAAAGAATATTAGTATCTGTTTGTGGTTAGAGAGTAAGAGGCTTATGGGGTTAGTACGGTCTATCCCCTGCCGGTAACATCTCCCAGATTGAGGATGTTACAAAGATGGTAGCTGAGCGTGGTCTAGGAGTCAGTGACTGCAGTCGGCAGGGTGTTGGGGTCTGGTATATGCAGTATGTCCGGGATACTCGTATGCAAAACACTACCTCTCTAGTATCTGATCCTCGAGTATGTCCTCAAAGTTCCATAGTCAGGTTAGTAAGCTTTCCTAGATCATTCGAATATCATTCCTTATAAGAATAATTATACTCTAGAGACAAGTTAAGAAACCTTCTTGAATTTATACCGACCTAATATTAGAAGAACAAACAAGCTACGAAACTAGACAATAGGATTTTAAGAAAAGTTACCAAGGGATTGAGAAAGGAAAGCTATAAGAAAGTAACGAATGATGTATAAGAGTATAAATAGCCAGAGATAAAGAAAAGTAAAGAGATAGAATAAGGTAGTGAAATTTTGAGGATATCTACCCGAGACAATAGAAAGAGATTAGAAAAAGCCCGAACAAGTAATAGAGTGCTTAGAAGATGTAAGATCCCTTCCCACCTCAGAACATTCCTTCAAGTCGAACTAATAGTCTTCATGTACTTCCTTTAAATAGTAAGTTCCCCAAGTAACGAGGAATAGATAAAAAGATAAAAGAAGCGGGAGATCGAGGCAAGCCTAGGAAGTTCCCATAGATAAGAGATGTCAGAAAGGACCTAGAGAACTCTAGATCCCTGAATCCAGACCCAGACCCATAACCAGGCAAATAAAGGTTATAAGCAGAAATGATTAGTTACCTTATCCCAAGTAATCCGATGGAGACAAGATCCTGAGATATCTAGTCTACCACCGCTTAGTGATACTAGATAAGAAAGCTATCCTAGCAGAGCCTATCTCATACCTACCCTACATGAGTAATAGACTCTACTAGGAAATATAGTATTTGAATAAGGATATAGAAAACCATCGAGACATAAGAAAAGAACCGATGAGATATAAAGCAGTTCCCACCAGTATAGATATAGGCAACCGTAAGAAATCCAACGAGAGTTCATCTTAAGGAATAGAAAGACCTTTGAAGGCATATTACTCAGAAATAAGATCAAGGAAGTTTTCGAGGATATAAGATGAAAACTCGGTATAGCTTAACGATCAAGGCAAGTTAGTGCGAGGTTTGCAAGACTAGCAGAAGTCCACAAGATAGATTAAAATGCAGTAGAACCTATTGATCATCTCAAGTTAGTGGAAATTCGTGGAAGTATACAAGATTATAACAGAGAGGTTGGAAATATTTTGGAGTGATGAAAATACTAGTATTGGCAGTACAACAAAATGTTAAAGCTAAGACTTATGACAAGAATAGTGAGTGAGATCTAGGAAGTAGTTAGAAAAATGAAACATTACTAGCCTCAGCAGCAGGGCATAGAGCAAATAAATAAGTTATGCAAAAGGTAAGAAGGGGATGTGAACAGTAACAAGGAAATTCAGAACATACAGATGCATAGTTAACATAGTAAGAAGACAATAACATAGATATATAATAATAGTTGTGGACCCAAGACATAGAATAGTCAACTAAGTTCTTATAGAATGAATGATGACAATTTTCTTATAGAAACCCCAATTCTAGTAAGCATTTAGTCACCTAAATAAATCATTACCGAGCTTAAGTGTAAACAGAGCACGTATCCACAAATCCTTAAGAAATGCATATGCTCACCCCTCAACTGTGAGCCCAGTAAAGAGAAAAGCTAGTAAAGAAGAGCAATTAACAGATTAGACGAATTGCAAGATGGCTAGACAACTAGATCGAGGGTTTCAATGAAACATATATAAGAA
Source organism: Zanthoxylum bungeanum (assembly GCA_019454045.1). NCBI lineage: Eukaryota > Viridiplantae > Streptophyta > Magnoliopsida > Sapindales > Rutaceae > Zanthoxylum > Zanthoxylum bungeanum. The sequence continues at coordinate 32,879 of SKCR01006686.1, read as the reverse complement.
GTATAAGATAGAACATATTGAAGCCACAATGAGTTGAGCTAAGTCTGAAAATCACCGTTGAATCAAGGGATCCTTAAGGAAGTAGGACCTAGAAGTATATAGAGACCAGGGAGAATGATTCCTAGGAGTATAATGGACAATTTACAAAGAGTCTCAAGGTATTAAGAAGAAAGAGACTAAGTAAAAAGTAATACCTGAACTAAAGATTTAGTAGAAGATGTCCTAAATAATCAAGGTTGATAGAGTTTTCAGGAAAATAAAGGTGTTAGGAGTTCAAGGAACTGAGATAAGAAATGAATCCATGTAACAGAGCAAGTTTCTTAAGGAAGAATAGTAAAGAATGTATAACGGCACCCAGAAAGAGGAAGTAACGACTTCAGAAGGTGTAACGACAGAAAGTAAATAGGAATGGGTGTAGAGCCATCATGAGGGAGTTTTTAATGAGCACGACTCCAAAGGAATGTCATAGAAGAAGTAGCATGGTCGATAGTTGAAAATGATCAGAAGTAAGTTAAAGAAAAGCGAGCTAGAGAGTTTTAGCAGTAGTGCCCTAATAGACATATGATATATATATATATATATATATATATATATATATATATATATATTCACGAAATTCCTAGGCCCTAGGACAAGTAGGATATGCAACTAGAATATCAATCAGAAAGGTCTCAGTATAAGCTCCCACCATCCCAACCCTTGTTAGACAACAGTCGTAAAGACAGACCTTCAAGGATGCCTCAAGATGTTATAAGGAATAAGTGAAAGTATAGTGAAGGAAAACTAGAACATAAGACCTTTAGATATAGTTTAAGAATGGAATAAAAGTGAGTGACAGTTCTGAGCAAATGAGTCAGGGGAGAAGTTGTTTAGATAGAACAGTATAGAAATAAAGTAGAAGTCAAGCAAGGACTAAGACTTCAAGGAACTAAGGTTTGACGATATATAGGATGTATAAGGAAAAAAGACATTCCTAAGATAAGAAGATGGAGACATAGACCAAGGAAGTTCTCAATATAGGGTAGAATAAAGCAGAGGGTGAAAAAGAATACTAAGGAAAAAGTGTGAGAACGAAGCTGTTTCGGTGCAACGACGGTATGAGATAATACTTAATAAGTAAAGAATAAAGTAAGTGACAACAAGATAATTTTGGTCAGGTAATCATATAAAGTACCCAGCCTTAGTCTAAATTAACCAAACCACTACAGGTTTGGAACAATTTTAGCCACAAATATGTGTGGTTTGATAGATTCACCTTATAGTAAGGACTCATGAGATAAGTTATTACAAAGTTATAATGGTAAAGCAAATAAATTCTCAAGGTATTGAAATATTTGCATGTGTTTGAGTAACGATCCTTGAAAGTAAAGGATAAAGGTTTATGAACTTTAGCTGGGATCAAGTTGTCAATATCGATATTAGTAACAGATGATGTGGTTTGGTCACCAAGTTGCATGCAATAAAACATAAATCCTTAGCCAGTTGAGGAGTACCACTAGGAAACTACCCGGAAGCAACGTTCTATGTACCAACGTCGCTAGTATACAACATCAGCAAACTAAGAAGCCCTAAGCCCCATAGATAAACAGAAATAGTGGATATTGATAGAAAAGCTTCTAAATAGTTAAAGTTTGGCAAGAAGAATATACAAAGTTAAATAGTTAAGTGATGAGAAAGAATATTAAAACCAAGTTAGGCAAGTGAAGCAAAAAGGATTATCAAGAAAAAACATGGCAAATAATGACAAGAACCACTTATGTAAACTTATAAATTCCAAAATGGGAACATGGGAAACCCCCTAGACACCATCATTTCTAGTAAGAATCAAGAGTAGTAATTAAGAAGAACCTGATTGAGTCGATAATTGGTGAACATAACTAAAGATTTAAAGAAAGAGATTTCCTTAGAAATAAAAAAAATTTCAGCACAATTAGAGGCCTAGAAATGAGGTAGTCGAGGATACTCAGCAAAGATCCTAAACAAGAACAAGTTAGTACCTATCAGTAAAGAACATAAGGGATAATCACTAAAGACACAAATTCTGAAGTAGTTTACCCAAGTGTGATTAGAGGTGCGATACATGGGTTATATATTAAGAAAGGATAAAGAATATCACATATTTACTGGTCAGGTAAAGAGTAATCAGCAAGGTAAAGACCTTTATTGTTAGGTCAAATAGAATCCCGGTGACACAATATAGTTAAAGAAAAATAAGAATTCACATAGACAAATTAGTGTACAGTTCTAGTTACGACTTCCAAGTCATGATTTTCCAAATCCAGCATGATCTGCACATTATCCTGGGGTGTAATGACAACACACGAGAAAAATTTATCGTGAGATGGTATGGTACAGTGGATAAGACTAAAACAGTGGGTATATAGTCGAATAAAGTCGATGGTTTATAAGGAACACACGAATCCCCTTATCTATGATAAGATCCAACGTTTAAGAGGATTCGAGACGAATCCTATTTAAGGGGGGAGAATTTATAACGATCGAAAATTTTGACAACTGTTAAACAGTAAGACGAGTGTTGCATAATATAAAATTATGTTTGGAAACATATACTCTCATGAAAAGACCGTCGGTAAATTCTTCGAGAATTGGACATTAGATTTTACAATGTTCCACTACGGATAGCCTATGGTTTTAGGGCCATAAATTTTTCCTATGAACTCTGATTTTTATGAATTTTATATTGTCTGAAAGCTGAGATCGAGATCTACAACTTTTGCGTTGAAAATGTTTCCAAAGTCAAAATAAGAAATGGGCTAAAAAAGTAGATCAAAAATTTAGATGAATAGTAACTGAGGGCATTCTAGTAAAATCCATAAATTTCTACACTCTTCTTTTTTTTAGGGGCAACTATAAAATGGGTACACTATTCACAAATTCAAAAATTGGAAACAAAAAGAAGAGGAGAAGAATAAGAGGGAAAGAAGAAGGAGAAGAATAAAGAAAAAGGAAGAAAAAAGAGAAAATGGAGAAGATGAGGCAAGGAAGAGCATGGGCCTCCTTGGAAGGCTTGAAGAATGAAGAAAAATCAAAGAAAGAGGTTAGAAATCCATGACCCAAATTAGGAAATTTCAAGTTTTGATGAGTTAATGCTTGTATTGTGTTGGGAGCTTGGTTGTGATGATGATAACATGATTTTAACATTAAAACAATAGAAATATTGATAAATCCCAACTTGTGGAGTTTTGGGTATAATTTGGTGAAGTGTGTGAGATAGATTAAAAGTTGATTGTTGATAAGTTGGTGGTTTAAAATATTAAAAATTGAGTTTAGTATGATGTATTGTGTAATGGTTTTTTAGCATGGAAGTGTTATTATGAAGTGTAAATTTGATGTTGTGCATTGGATGAACTTGAAAAAGCAAAATAGAATCCTGGAATTATGTCTCGTGTCACGACGCAAAAGGGATTCGCGTTGCAATGCGAAAGAAGAAAATGATGGCATGTTTCTGGACGCCGCGCGTCGCGACGCGCATGGGTTTCGTCATGACGTGTGGCACAGAATTTTCCAGAATCAGTTTTAAAACCCCCAGTTCCACCCTAGCATGTTAGATACCACCTTTAGGGTCTCGTATCAGTTCGTATACATATCATACATCAAAATATGATCATGATAAGCCTCGTAAATATAACTGATGAGTGGTAAATATATCACTATTTCCCACTCCTTTAACTCAATATTTTGTATAGTTTCTTCAGTTTTGTGAATATTTTGATGTGTTTTGTGTTATTTTATAGAAAAATAAAGTTTCAGGACTTACTGGAAGCAATTCAGGGCCAAAACAGTGAAAAATAGATAAAAAGGGCAAAACTATCTTTTGGACATCGCAACGCGCAACAACTCATGCGTCGCGACCGCTAACGTGCACCGAAGCTTGCTAAAATGCACCGAACACGTGTCAACATCACATCAAATCTTCTAAAATGCGCCGAACACATGTAACCATCATATGCTGCCGATAATCATCATCATCATCGCTAACGTGCGCCTGCCACGCATCAACATCATAACGAGTCATGCTAATAAAGCCGGACACGTGTCGTCATCCCATGCTGCCGATAATCGACATCGCCACATCAGCACAATCATTCAGCTGCCGACAGCCACCAGGACACTTGTCACCATCTCCGCAACCCGCGTGACACGCGAAAGCAATCGATGGCGCATCACGCCGCGTAAAGTTATGCGTGTCGCGACGCGTGAAGCCCAATGACGCCTATAAATTCAGCTCGATTTCAGAATTCAAATCATACCTTCCTAGAGTTCCTAATAAGAGACTAAGGACTGTACCTTGTTTGTTTAAGTTTCTGTAATTTAAATTAAGCATTTTTATTTATTTATTTACTTTCAGCACTTTAATTATGCACTTTTACTTTCAGTAATTTATTTTATTTATTTACTTTTTATTTCTTTTATGTTCAGTAGTTAATTTACTGCTGGGGTATGGTGAAGCTTTTTACTTTTATAATTTAGATTAATCTCCCTCAATTATAATATATAAATTATTTAAAAACCTGACTTAATTGGATACCGCCTTATTGGTCGGTTGGACTTAATTAAATTGATTTTAACTTGACTTAATTGGATACTGCCTATATGGTCGGTTGGAATTAATTAAATCTGACTTAATCAAGATACCGCCTATATGGTCGGTTGGTAATTATCACTCAGATTTATATATTATAATAAGGGAGATTTCTAAATTAGAAATAGTAAAGGTAGATTAATCACACTTAATTATAATATGGAAATTGTAATTTAATATGGATTAGAAGTTGATACAGCCTTAATGGCTGGTTTTAATTATGTAACATAATGTGACACCGCTTATAGGTCGGTCTTTAGGTGACAGATGATTACCACCTATATGGCTGGTTTATGGATAAATAATAACACCACCTTTATGGTTGGTTCAACTAAATCAGGTAACACTGAAAATTTCCATATTATAATAAAGTGAGATTTCAAAAAGTGGATCCCCTAACCCTAGCATTTTATTCTAGGGAAGTGATGAAACACAATATTAACAAGCTTACTAATTGATTTAATTATATTATGGGTAATTCTTTAGTTTGTTTATTGAATCTTAAGCTTACTGCTTATTGTTGCCTGATCACCAATAAGATTGATGTGGTAAACTTAAAAATGAACTTGGAAAAAAGATTTTAGGTTTTAACCTTAGTTTCAATAGCTCACGATCTTCCTTGAGGATAGATAACCCTTTAGTAGATTTCCTTACAGGATATGAATATACCTGTCGGGTGGGGGTAACCATAATTGGAACTATAACGTAATGAATTCAGATAACTTGGTTAACATAGGAATATGATTAATTGGGTTATACTGGGTATTTGTGTCTGACCGTCAGAAGAGCCTTTTACATAATTTCGTGTCGCAGGTTAGCAGACTTATTTATTACACATATATAAGAGAATCAATTCATCATTAGAATAATATTGTGTGGAATCACAACCCCAGATATTTGTGTCTTTTGTTTATTTTCCTTAGTATTTTTTGTGTATTCAGTTAATTTATTTATTTAGTAAATCCACATTCAACCAACCAATCAAGCGATCAATCCGTTCTCTCTATAATTAGATACCTGTAAATATATAATATCAACAATTAATAACAACTGTAGGAATTAAGTCCCCGTGGGATCGATATTTTTATACTACTTGAACGATATGTGCGCTTACGTTATACGCATGTGATTACGCCGGTCAAGTTTTTGGTGCCGTTGCCGGGGATTTATTTTTCTTGAGTTATTAATTTTGAAGCTATCTATTTTACTTGTATCTAATTTTATTTATTTTATTTATTTCTTTTGATTTCAGGTGGTTGAAAAATGGAACATTTTTGGGAGATTGAAATATTACGAGCTTTACTAGATGAAGATAGACCCCAAATCAGGGAGCAACAGTCCGGTTTTCTGAGGCCTGTTGTTCAGCCCAAAAACTATCCTGGGATGCCAGAATTAAGCAATACTACATTTGCTCAACAGAACGCAATGGGAAGATGTGAAATATGCGATGGTAACCACCCGAGTGATCAATGCATATACCTTTCAGGGTGGTAGAATTATCGGAATCAACCAAGGTACGAAGAACCATCATATTTCATTGAACCACATTTTCTATCTTATCCACCATCCATCTACGATCTTCATCAAGAACCAGAACCATCAGAGGAAGATCAGTTGATTGACATGCTCAAAGATTGGCTCTAAGAACGAGAAGCTAAATTTGATGCACAAATTCAGAGTCAAGCAGCATCCATACAGAGGATGACATATCAAATTAGACAATTAATAGACAACCTAAGTTACATATCTCATGGAGCAAATTCAAATAATACCGAGGAAGACTTCGAGTATCCAGAGTTTCATCATGACACCTTAACAGATGACGAGGCTGAGCAGTATCAAGAATCAGAGGTATCAGTTCAGGAGCCCGAACCAACAAAGTCTCAATTTGATTTTTATTATCCATCGTACTCTGACGAAGACCAAGAAGCATAGCTGTTTGTACCAACTGTACCAACAAGAGAGGATGAAACTTTCCATCCTCAAAATGAAGATCTTGGAGCTTGTTTTGCACTGATGTTTGAAGAAGAGCTAACCGAGCCATTTATACCAACCACAAAGGATGAAGACCTAAAATCAGACATATCTTTACATCTTCAGGTTAACACTTATGGAGCATGCATTTCACATATGACAGATGAAGAGCTAAACGAGGAAATTTTAAAATACATCTGTGAAGAAAAGGTGGAGCAAAAAGCAGAGAAATTGGAGGAGCAAATGTCTGACCATATTGATGTTCCCATGCATTCAAGAGAAACATCACTGTTTTGGGGAGTACAGATCAAAGACATCACCCCAGAATCTTGATAGAATGGAACTCCCATTCAAAGTCAAACACCATACGAAACTTCATGATTTTCTTTCTTTCTTTTCAGGAACCACTGGAGCGACAAATTTTAGAAAGGTGGCACAAGCACTGAATGAGACAAAATTCTTTTTGCCACTTTACCGCTGGAAGAGACCCTTCAAAAGCAACGCTCATGGGATTTTCTTTAATCGGACATCCAAAACCACGCTGAAACCTCCTTAATAGATAGATTTCAGTCACGTCTGGCTGAAGAGGAAACATTTAGCGCTAACAGCCATTTGGTTTCCAAAATTTGTGATTTGTGAATAGTTCACACCTTATATAGTGGGGTGCCTTAGATATTTGTAATTTTTTGGAAATGTGTAGAAAAATGTAGAAAGTTTGAGATTTCTCTATTTGACCCCGAAATCACTATTCATCCTAATTTTGACTTGCATTTCTGACCAGCTTCTAGTCCGAATTGGGGAAAAGGTTCAACGCGACCGTTGTAGGTCTCAATCTCAACTTTCCGACTATATAAATTTCATAAAAATCAAAGTTCGTATGAAAAACGTATGCCCCGAATACCACGGGCTGTCTAAAGAGTAACATCGTACAGTCTCATCCCGGGACTTTGAGGGATTAACCGATCATCCCCAAAGTCATTCCACGAGTATATTTAAGTCTCAACATAATTTATTTTATGTGTCTTCATCCCGTACATAATATTACAGTCGTATATAGTAGCAAAAACTACCGGTCGTTACAAATTATCCCCTCCTTAAATAGGATTCGTCCTCGAATCCTTTTTAAATTTGGGATCTCACCACAAACCCTCGAGTTCATGGTCTCTCTCTCCAGACCAACAGTCATAATTGAATTCATGCTCGAGACAATATTGATTTACCTGCTATAACTTCTGCTGGTTACTTTACACTACGACCATGCTAAAGTCCTTATGATGCATCAAGCAGCCTCATTCCTAAATCTTTCATTATACTCTATTTACTCTAGCTCATTACACAGATAAGTTATCAGTTCTGAAATATTTTAGGTTTGTGGGTTATGTCTACTCCTTCTACTTCTTGACTGTCAAGACTTCTTATATCTATTCCGCAATAAGGTATATTCTAAGAATCTCCTTACTAAGAACTCAATGCCCTTCTTTGTATTCTGCATAACTATTGGGCTAGGTTTTTCAACTTTGCTTATGGCTCTCTTATCTCTGTAGGTATTTGAGCTTCTCTAACTGGATTCTTTTACTTTGGCTTTGACTCTGGAAGTTATATACATCTATCTTCGTACTAAGCTGCTCACCAGTTCCTTGCTACAATTCTCTTGCCTCTTCTTATCTATTTAACTTAGGATCATGTGATGCAATATTTGACTCTTTATATGCCTTTTATCCATATAGTTGTTCATCCAACGAGTTTATACTAAGTAGGTTAGGTTTTGGGAACTTTGCTTGGAGTTGAACTGTATGGATACTTTTGCTTAAACAACACTTCTTGCTATAAATGGGGACCCTGGCGACTCGATACTAGTTATAGTCCATGTTTCTTTCATACCTTATGTTCATTGTTACTATAAATCTGGTTACGCTGTTCCATACTGATTTACCTTACATGTTATAGTACTGTTAAGGGTCATCTCTCAAATACATGCGAACATCACATGCCCCAAGGATTCAATCCTTATGCTAATTGCAACTTGCAGTAACTTATCCCCTTTATTCGTACTATTATACACATCTACCAAACCACCCATACCCATGGCTTAGGCCGTCCCAAACCCGTAGTGGTTTGGTCAACTAAGTTTGGGGCTGGGTACTAAATGTATTTTACGTGAAATAACACATAAGGGATTTTTAGTTGCATTTCGATTCTACGAAACCTTGTAGTTACACACTTAGTCTTTACTTACTAGGTATTCTTCTACTATCGTTACTGCACCTCCACAACTTTACTTCTAAACTTTTTCCTTCGCACTCTTCTTGCATTCTGCTTGTCTTATGCTATGCTAAGAACTCTCGTGGTCTATGTCTCTGGTTCCTTATCCAAATGATATTTTTTCCTTTCTTTATCCATTATTGTGTCTAACACTGGTTCCTTTGCATCCTAGTTAATTCTTGACTACTACTTTCTTCTTGTACCATACTATATGATCAATTTCTTTCCTAAATATTTGATCCAACACTGTCTCTTACTTTTATTCTATTCTTAAACTATGTCTGAAGGTCTTTTGTCCAGTTTTCTCCTATTATACTTTCACGTATTCCTGGAAATATCTTGAGGTAACCATCAGGATCCACCTCTGCTGCTGTTGTCTAAAGAGGGTTGGGAGCATGAGACCTTATTCTGAGGCCTTTCTGGTTATGGTGAACTAGTTGCACATACGGTTGGATTATAAGCCTAGAACTCTCGGCATATATGTCTGGTAACATTTCCTACACTAGGGCTAAAACCGTCTGGTTGTCTCTTCCACTTTACTTTTGATTACCTTCAACTATCGAGCTCACTGCCTCTTTTGAGAAGTTCTTTCTAAGATCGTGCTCTCTAAGAACTTCCTTATACTGCTTCTGTACTTTTTCTTATCTTATCTCTATTGTTTAGCCTTCTAAAGTCTTTACTTTCTCTCTCTGAGTGTTGCTACACTCTCTTGTTATTCCTCCTTACTAAGCTTACCATGTTGCGTAAGTTTCTTTCTTATCTCAGTTTCCTTGAACTTCTTACATCTCTATTCTCCTAAAAATTCTCTTTCAACCTTGAATATCTATGACATCTTTATTAAATCTCAGTTCAGGTATTACTTCTTACCTAGTCTTTTCCTTCTTATCTTCTTGAATTCCTTATATCTTTATTTCCCTGGAAACTCCATCATCTTAGATTTCTTAATGCATCTCTCATTTGTTTCTTGAGTTCAAGTACTATTCTTTATCTAATTTCAATTTCTCATTACCATGGGTCTCTTTATAAGTTACTCACTTTAATCCTAAGAGTCATTCTTCCTAATTTATTTGTATTTCTAAGTCTTTACCCTTTTAAAGGCTCTTAATTAATGATGGCCTTCATACTAGCTTAGCTTATTGTGACTTCAAACTATTACAGGTCATGTAAAATGTTGTGATCTCATGACTTGTCTTATTCTTTCCATTACTCTGGCCTTCTGGTCCTTCTCTTTACTGGGCTCAAAGCTAAGATGGGAATATATACATTCTCTAAGAGTCTATAGGTATGCATTTATACTTTACACTTAGGCTCTGTGATAATCTGATTAGTGTTTGCACGCTTTCTAGAATTGAGGTTTCTATAAGGGAGGGTCGTAATTTGTTCTGCAAGGACTTGGTCGACTACTCCACGTCTTAAGGTCCCTTATCCATTATCGATTACTCTTGGGTCTTCACTCATCTTGCTGTCTCCAAACTTCATTTCTTATGTAACTAAATATATTGAATCCTCTTGACGCTCCTATTACCTTCTTACTGTCTCCACATCTTATCCCTCGGCTCTACACCATGCTACTAGGGTTAGTGATGGTTCGCGCTTCTAACCGCTTCCTAGATCTTTGTTTTCTGTTCTTACTATAAATTTCAGCTATAACACTCTATCCTATGATCCATAATGCTACTCTTGTCACTTCTAAATTTCTCCAATCTCACTGGTCTATCCCTGTATATTCCCACAGATTTCTACTGACTTTGGACTGATCTGTAGGTTCTATAAAGTTTGATCTATCATGTGGACTCCTACTAGCACTGTAAGCCTATGCTAACTTGCCTTGGTCTTTGGGCTATACTAGGTTCTCTTCTTTATATCCTCAATACTTCCTTAATCTCTTTCTGGGTGATCTGCCTCTCAAGGTTCTTTCATTTCTTAAGATGAACTTCTGTTGGGTTTTCTTACGGTCCTCTATACTCATGCTAATAGGAACTGCTTATATCTCATTGGTTCTTTTCTTTATGCCTCAGCGAGTTTCTTTATCCTTGTTCTAGTACTTTATGTCCCGATGGAGTATATTGCTCATGTAGGATAGGTATGAGATAGGCTCAGTCCGGGCATTTTCCTTATCTGGTGTCAATGGAGGGTTCGAAGACCAGATAATTGAAGGTCTTGTCTCTATCAGATTGCTGGGGGTAAGGTAACTAACCGTTTCTATTTCCTGCTTGTGAATTTGGATCTGGGTTTGGGAATCTAGAGTTATCTAAATCCTCTTTTGCATCTCGAACCATTGCGATTCTCAAAAATAACCTTGATTTCCTTCTTCTGTTATCTTGCTGGCTTTTTCCTTACTACTAGAGGAACTTACTATCTATACGAATTTCTCGAAGGCTATTGGATTCATTTGGAAGAATTTCCTGAAGAGGAAATGAATCTTACTTCTACTGGGCAACTCTAATACTTGTTGGGGCTTTCTCCATTCTCCTTTACTTCTATGGATTCTTGTACTTTCTTACTAATCTGATTCTATATCTCTTTCTTTCTTATTTCTGGTTACATAAGCATCCTTACACTTTTTCTTACTTTTCTTCTAACTTTTCACTTTCTCTTTTACTTTCTTGGATAACTTTTTGTTTGGAACTCACTATCTGATTCCCTAGCTTGTACTGAACATTGGGGAGTAATCTAGAATGATTACAGAATAATTCCTCTCTAGAGTAACGAAAAAGGATTCAGATGAATTGGAAATACTTACTAACCTGTCTGAGAATCTTGAGGACATACTCGAGGATCAGATACTGGAGAGGTAGCGCCCCGCATACTAGTATCACGGACATACTAAGTATACAAGACCCCAACACTCTACCCACTGCAGTCACTGACTCCATAGACCATGCTCTGATACCATCTTTGTAACATCCCCAATACGGGAGATGCTAGCGGCAGGGGATAGACCGTACTAACCCCATAAGCCTCTGACTCTGATATATGCTACTCTTTCCTCTAATTATAATAAATAGTATGTATGGGACCGTAGCCCAAACTCAACAACTTATCATGCATACTCAACTCTAAAAGGAACTGTATACATAAAGCACATGTCTTTAAAACGACTATTACACAACCAAAGACTAATACAAGACTTCTGTTTGACTTTGATTGGACTCTTACTCTCTCTAACTTGAACTGGTGGACTCAGACCCACTAGTGACTGCCATTATTATCCGTCCTCTCGAGCTCCTCCTCCTTGAATACCTGCAAAAAAAACACTGAGAGTGAGGGGGGTTAGATCGTTGTATGATCTAAGTGAGTGGACGAAAACTGAAAAACTGTTATAAAAATATTTGGTTCTAAAACTGAAAACCCATGAAATAGCTTTATAAGAAAACTGGTTTCTATTTTTGCAACTCTGAGCTTCTTTCTAAAAATCTCTTATAAAACTGTTGTTTCTGGAAACTTTCTTTTCTAAAAGCTCTTTCTGAAAATTGTAACTGAAAAATCTTTCTGAAATCTGTATCTTTATCTGAAAAATTTGACGCATGAGGGCGTTACGTATCGCCGTCCCTCATACGCCTAACTGTAGCCAGCAATGCAAATTTATGACTTTGGGGCGTTACGTATCGTCGTCCCCCAAAGCATGCCACTACTATCTCTGAAACTGGTGGTCTTTGGGCGTTACGTATCGCCGTCCCCCAAGCCACAAACTAGAACTGGGGGTGTGGATCTATGCTACCACCCAAGCTCTGAAACTATGGTCTATGGGCGTTACATATCGCCGTCCCCCTAGCCCTGCTATAGGATCTAAGGGCGTTATGTATCGTCGTCCCCTCAGTCTTCTATATGTGCACATGTCCTCTATCCGTCAATTCCATCTCTGTGAAGTTACATACTGGGGTGAGTTTTTCCCTCATGCCCCGAAAAACATAAATTCAAATTGAAAACATCTATTTTCTAAAACATTTCTCAAAACCTGCTAAATCATATATGATATAAAATAAAACTTGGCTAACGCTTTAATTGCAGAAAAAAGTAAGTCTTAATTTATAAAGAACAAAATCAATCAATAAACAAAATTGACTTGAAGAAAGAGGTGTCTACTCACTGTTTTAGAATCTAGCTGGCACTGGATCCCTTGTCGAATGAGAATGTTGTTCCTGTGAATAACATATGATCGGGAATTTGATTAGCATCAACATAGTAAAATAATCCTCGATACTTCACAATACTTAAATATTCATCCTTATATTTTATACACGAGGCTTATGATGATCATAATTTGATATATGATATGTGTACAAATTGATTCGAGACCCTAAGGGTGGTCTCTAACATGCTAGGACATAACTGTTGGTTTAAAACTGATTTTGGGGGAATTCTGTGTGTTGCGTCGTGAAGCAAACCCTTGCGCGTCGGGACACGCAGCGTCCAGATTCCAGTCACCATTTTCGTCTTGGGTCGCGACGTAAAATCCTTGCGCGTCGCGACGCGACCTGGGTTTCCAGGATTCTGCTTTACTCCTCTAAGTTCATCAAAAGCTCAAATCATCCAAATCCACTTCATACCAACGCTTCCATACTAAAACAAATATACAATACATCAATTTACACTCAATTTAACATACATCAAACCCCCAATTTATCAATCAAAATCAACTTCTAATCTATCTTATACACTTTATCAAGTTATACCCAAAACCCACAAGTTGGAATCTATCAATGTTTCTATTGTTTTTAATGTCAAAAATTCATACTACCATCATCACTACCAAGCTCCAAACATGATACAAGCACTAACTCATCAAAACTAAAAATTCACAATTCGGGTCATGAATTCTTACCTTTCTTTTTCTTGGTTTTCATTCACTCTTCAAGGCTTCACTACTTGTTCTTCTTCCTTCTTCTTCTTTCTTTCTTCTTTTTTCTTATTCTTTCTTCTCGTTCTTCTTCTTTCTTCTTCTCCATTTCTTCTTCTCTTTTTTCCTTCTTTCTTTCTTTCTTTCTTTTCTTCTAACGGTTTTCTCCTTTCATTTGGTTTCCAAAATTTATGATTTGTGAATAGTTCACACCTTATATAGTGGGGTGCCTTAGATATTTGTAATTTTGTGGAAATGTGTAGAAAAATGTAGAAAGTTTGAGATTTCTCTATTTGACCCCGAAATCACTATTTATCCAAATTTTGACTTGCATTTTTGACCAGCTTCTGGTCTGATATTTGTAATAGGTCTCGATCTCAGCTTTCTGACTTTATAAAATTCATAAAAATCAGAGTTCGTATGAAAAAGTTACGCCCCGAATACCACGGGCTATCTAAAGGGGAACATCGTACAGTCTCATCCCGGGACTTTAAGGGATTAACCGATCATCCCTAAAGTCATTCCACGAGTATATTTAAGTCTCAACATAATTTATTTTATGTGCATTCATCCCGTACATAATAGTACAGTTGTATACAGTAGTAAAAACTACCGGTCGTTACAGCTGGCAAGGTTGGGAAAATTCGTGTGACATGTTCATTTGAATTAAAGATATGACATATGACTTCTTGAATTAACTTGACATGATCACTATTACTCATTTCTAATGCCTCAACTTTTTTAGCTAATGATGCATATTTAGCAGAAAAGTCATTGTATTCCCTAAGGTTAAACATGCCTCTACCAGATGCCTGTGGTTTTATAGACGATTCATAAATACCAACCGTGTTCCAGTGTTGTGCAATCTCTGTTATGTGTTCTACGTAATCTAGTGCATCTTTAGGATTTTTGTCCATAAACTCACAATTACACATCATTTCCACTACTTGTGTAACTTGGGGTGTTAAAACCCTCGTAGAAATAGGAAATCAACCTCAATAAATCAAACCCGTGATGTGGAAAAACATTCAACATCTCCTTAAATATCCCCCAACATTGGTAAAGTGTTCCCCTCGACTCTTATGTGAAAGTTATGATTCTCCTCTTAAAGGAGTTTGCTCTATGAGGGGAAATAATTTTTTCAGAAATTACTCTTGCAAATCATCCTATGTTCTGATGGATCCTGACCTAAGGTTCTACAGCCAAATTTTAGCTTTATCCTTAAGAGAAAATTGAAGAAAACTTGAGTCGAATTATATTTATGCTGAAATTTTGGTATGTGCAAGTATTACATACCTCTTCAAATTCTCTTATGTGCTGATAAAGATTTTCTGATTCTAGACCGTGGAATGTGGGTAAAATTTGAATGACACCTGGTTTAAATTTGAAATGTGATGCATTTGGGGGAAAACAATACAAGATGGTGACCCTGTGCTAGTGGGATTCATGAATTATCTGAGTGTTCTAGGATGATTAAGATCGCCATGCTGAGACTCGTTTTCTACATATTCAACTGGATTTCATCTCGGACAAGTGGGTTTGCATTTTGGTTCTCAGCCACTTTGACTGACAATAAAGGTGATGAAGACTCTCTATTTAATCTACCGTTAGATGATGAAGACCAATGTCTAATACAACTTAAATGTAGACTATATGCTAAAATTTAAATATGCAAATGTAATACTTACAAAAAGTAAAAAATAATAATAAACAAGTGAAAGAAAAATAAAAATAAAAACAAATGACAAAAGAGAAAATAGAAAAAAAATGTAATGATTAGATCCTAAAAATATCATCTGATTCTTGTCAATTCAGATCTCAATTGAATTTCTCGTTCAGTTATCTCAATTTCTTGAATTAGGTTCTCACAAAAAAAATTATTTAAGAATCTCTAGATGTGGATAGTTCAAGAAATTCTTTGGAAAAATGCAAGCTCCATTTTAATTGAGATTTCTATCTCCTGTAACCTTGAATAATTAAGTACAAGGTTTGTCTATATATGGGATGTCTGGGTTCAGGATTCATTTAGGATCAATCAGAATATCTTAGATCTACAAAAATGCAAAAAAAAAAAAAGTGAGATGTAGAAAATACAAAAAAAAAAAAAAAATACAAGGATGTTAAATTACTATTCTATCTACTAAATTATACTTCTAGGCAACGACGCCAAAAACTTGACACACTCACAAAGTGGTTATTTACTCCAAGTATAAGAGTGTCGAAGTAATAAAATAACCTAATAAGTCCATGGTTGATCCACATGGAATAGATTTAGTAAAATAAAATAATAATTTGAGTGAAAATAAAAAGACTGAATTATTTAGAGTGATTGACAATTTTTAAATTGGACTGCAACAATAAAATAAAATGCTGGGCTAGAGAATCCACTTTTAATATTTCAAATTTAGAAATCTTATTTTTTATAATATATAAATTATAATTATTACCCAGTTAATTTATTTCAAGAATTTATTATGCGAAAATATATAAAACCAGTCATAAATATGGTGATAATATTTATCTATAACAAGTCCAGTTAGGTACTCAATTATGCCAAATAAATAAAACTAGCCATATAGGCAGTAAATTTTTTTTTATCAATAATTAATCCATATTTAAATTAAATATTGGTCTTTAGATTACAATTCATATTTATAATATAAATAAGATTAATCTATATTCTTATATTAAGAGCTTCAACCCTTACCTCAGCATGATGAATTTTACTACTCATGATTTGAATAAAAACACACATAATTTTATTACTGAAATAATAACTTACAAGTAGCTTAAAAAAATAAAACACACAAGATACTCTCTCCAAAATTCTACAAGAGAACTTCGAAATAAAGCATGAAAAATTACGAGATTAGCATCCTCTTATTTATAGAGGACGTTCAGATCTTCAACAATTGAAATTTGCAATTGAGGACAGCTGCATGTGGAGGGTTAATCCATGGAAAGGTGGATAGCAGCACTCCACCATATTTTTTTTTTTTTATAATTACATATTACATACTTTGGATTTTTTTCAATTTCTATATTCAAAAACTAAGAAGTATAAAATCTTGTAAACAATAAAATTGTAGATATTTGAGTCTTCTTTCACTTGGAACTAGAATCGCCTTAATTTGATATCGGAGTAAAACGTTATGGCCAAAATATGAAAATTGCACAAAGTTAGAATTTTTGAAATTGTACCTGTTAGAATATACTTTTAAGTTTTTGGCCTCCAAAATCCAAATGTCATATCCATTTTTCTAGTTATGCATCCAAAGTAATATTTTACCTACATAAGAAATAGAAATCATAATAAAAATATATAAAACATAAATTTAATTATTATTTTATAAATGTGTTAAATTAAGGGGATTAATGAAATTATAAGTGTAAAATGATTAGTTTCTCTTTTATTAAGTGTACATTTTTTATTGTTCGTCAGTCAGATCTCCCTTAGAGATTACAGAGGAAGGATGTATGGTTTGGAGGACTACTTTGGTTGGTTACTTTATTTGTAAAAAGATCCCTTTTAAAGTTATTGATTTTATTGCCCATAATATTTGGGGTAGATAGGGCTTGTGTGAGGTATTGTCTTTAGATTATGGCTTCTTCTTCTTCAAGTTTAATAATTTCCAAGATGTTTGTGTGGTGATGGAGCGAGCTCATTGGCATATGTATAATCGGCCTCTAATTCTAAAACATTGGCAGCCTAGTTTGCCTCTTACGAAGGAATACGTTCATAAGATTCATGTTTGGGTTCGTCTATATAATGTTCCTTTTGAGTACTGGACTTATAAAGAGTTGAGTTTTAAGAGTGCGGTTGGTTGTCCTCTCCATACTGACCATATTACTATTTCACACAGGAGACTTAGTTATGCTCGTGTTTGTCTTGAAATTGATGCAAGGGTGGATTTGATTGAAGACTTTTATTTTCAATGATCCAATGGTATATGGATTAGAGTTCGAGTATAATTTGAGTTGATTCCCTAAGTACATATCATATGCGTGTTTTTAAGACTAATGAGAATAAGCCTTCTAAGGTTTGGGTTCCTAAACCTACAGATCCTCCAGCTTGTGTGAATTTGGGAGTTGAGAAACTTTCTTTGTGTGGGTTAGTTGAGACTAAGGCTAAGAATGGTAATTTTTTGGTTGTTTTTCAAACTATTAATCCTTTTTGGAAGTTTTTTTATCATTCGAGGTTTTTCTTTTTGGTAGAATTTGGGTTTGTTGGAATCCTTCAAATGTTGATGTAGTTATTATTCGTTCTTCCCCTTAAGCTATTCATTGTCATGTCTTTCATGTTTCTTTTATTTGGAGTTGTTTGGTAACGGTGGATTATCAATATTGTAGCTATGAGAAGCGTCATGAGCTTTGGGCCGATTTAGTTACCAGCAATTGTGAGTTCGCTTGGTTGGTTATAGGTGATTTCAATATGATTCGTATTTCTCTCGATAATAATGGTGGTTCTTTGGATTGGCTTTCTTGGAAGGATGAGTTGGGTTCTTGTTTGAGCCGGGCTGACTTAGCAAATATGCAGTTTTCGGGATGTCATTTTACTTGGTATAATAAGCAGGTTGAATCTCCTATTTGGTGGAAGCTTAATCGTGTGGTTGCTAATACCTTTTGGGAGTGTCTTTTTCCTAGTTCGGTTACTAGGTTTCTTTCTCCTAGCATCTGAAATCATTCTCATATTGTGGTCACTCTAATAGAGATCCCTAAAAGGAAGGTTTCTTTTAAGTTTTTTGACTTTTAGGCAGACTATTCAGATTTCCTTTCGGTTCTGGCTAGGCATTGGGATACTGATGTCTTTGGGACATATATGTTTTGTTTGTGCATGAAGTTGAAGAATGTGAAGGTGCCATTGAGGAAGTTTAATACATAACACTTCTTCAATCTTTTTGAAAGAGATATGGGTCTTATAAGGGACTTGGATGGTGCAATGTCCTTTGTAGGAGAATCCTAGTGATCATTTAATATTGAGTGATGAGGTGAGATTGTACATGTTGTATGGTAACCTGAGTCAAGCTAAAGAGAGTCTGGTTAGATAGAAGTTGATAAGTGCGATTTATAACCACTTATTCATCCATTCTTACTTTACTATTTTGTTAGATTCCGTGTCATTTAATATATTTGTAGTTTATTTTATGTTTGATTGATAGGTAGCATTGAAACATGGATTTTGGAGTAAATGTACGGGTTTTGTGACCCTACGGACGCAACGGAAGCATACGGAAGGCTAAATGCGTAGAAAACACTCATCCTAAAAGAAAGTGGCATTGCGACGCCACTTATGGCGTCACGACGCCCTACCAGGATGCCAGCATAATAATTTCCTGAGAGTTTGGCGTCGCGATGCTGCGGCAGACATCCAAAATCTCCATAAATTATTATTCTACAACCACAAGGACTCCAGGATTTCCCTATAAATATAGAAGCTCATCCAAAACCCTATGAATGAGAAAAATACACAACTCAAGAGTTCTGAACACATATTTAGAGAGATCCAATGAAGAGGATTAAAAAGTGACAAGAGGAGACGAAGGCGAATGGATTCGATTTAGGTTTTATCATCTAGTTTCTTTCTTCAAACTCTAAGGATTTCTAATATATTCATGACCCTATTTTCATTGTTTCTGTCGTTGGTCATGAACTAACTCTATTAATCTAGAGGATGATGTAGGCTATGCTTGAACCTATGTATTATTTGCTAATTTGATTTTTATGAAGTTTTATTTCAGTTTATTTATATTCTCTTGTGTTTAAAGCTTCTAATTTGTTCGTCATAAATTAAGAAGATTGCATGTTTAAAATCTATCACTCGAGAGATGGGACTTTGACTAGGATCTAGAGAATATAACCTAGGAGATTTGTAGAGTTCATGAGAATGTATAATCCCTTTGAAGTCGTTAACAAAGAATCATAGAGCATAATAAATTGTTAATTATTAGATTTTTATAGGGATATCGAAGTCAGTAAATGATAATATTTTCACTCGTTACTCGGGAGAGAGAGTTAGAATAATTTACGATGCTTGGCTTATAAACAATGTAACTGAATAAGAATTGATTGGCATGACAAATACTTAGGGGATAACTAGGTGAAATCAAACTCTAGAATCTATCTCATATTGGTCTATCTTCATTAAACGTTTAGATTTCTGGCTTATTTAGTTTTTAGTTTTAAATTCAGATTATTTTAAATTGTTTTCTAAATAATGTTAAGTTTATCAATTATATTACTTTATTCGAGTTAGATTATAGTTCATGTGGGTTCGACACTCTACTTATCTTTTAATAAAACTTGACACCGTACACTTGCGGTACGATAATCTCGCAACAAGTTTTTGACGTTGTTGCCGGGGATTGTTAATCTAATTCACATTAATACTATTACTAAGTAACCTTGACTTTAATTTAGATTTTTTATTTTTTATTTTTATTTATTTTCTTTTACCGTAAATTGAGAAATAAGCAATGGCGGCTGAAAATATAGAGAACAACCCACGCCAGGTGGCAATCCGAGATCACTTCAAGCCGGTTGTAGACGATAATTATTCTGGGATTGCATTCTCAGAAATCAATGCCAAAAATCTTGAGCTAAAACCTGCATTAATTAACATGGTGCAGAAGAACCAGTTTGAGGGTTCAATTGTAGAGGATCCTAATGTTCACTTAAGGAAGTTCATGAAGATGGAAGATACGATCAAGATGAATGGCGTGACCAAAGAGACTATCAGGCTACGTTTGTTCCCATTCTCTTTAAGAAACAAGGTGATGGGTTGGCTTCAATCAATACCGATGGGGAGCATCATGACATTGTATAGACAACAGAAATCGGCGTGCATGCTCTAGGCTCACGGCCTAGTCGAGAGTACGATGTAGCCCGCGGGGGAATAAACCGGAGAATTATAGAGTCGCCACCCAGTGTGAACTGTGACAAAGATTTAAGGCCGCACTCACCCCTCGCAAGGGAATACCTCAAACCATTGGATTCAGAATGGTCCCTTACTTATGTCACTTGTAATAAACAGATTTGTGCCATAATTAAACCAAGTCTACGCAACATATATTTCCCAGAGTATTCTATTTCTACGTTCACGTGCATGAAAATAAAACCTATATCTATGTTTCCATGCTTTAAAAGTAAGTTATCATAACGGCAAATACACGATAACACACAATAATCTCATAAGCATATTGAATTATCAAACATGAATAAATAACAACCTAGACATAAATATAAATTAAATTCCTAATGTGAAAGAAAATAACTAAATCATGCAAAAATAAATAACATACTAACGACTAAATCATGCTTAAAAATAAATAACATACTAACTACTAAATCATGCTCAAACATAAGGTTTGATGAAACGAAATCTGTGTGTCTCTCAAGCGGTACGTGGCATTGTATCCCGAGTGCAGACCGCACTACTGTCCATTCGGATTCGACTAAGGAATTTACGTCCAGGTTTCCATCTGATATACCGCAAGAGAGAACACATATTCCATTCATCCGAAAGTCATATCATACACCAATCCACAATACTTATGCGAAATAAAGTAAGAAAATAAATAAAAATAAAGGAGAATAGATAAAAAAAGGGTGCCCTCAGGTCTAACCTCTTAAGTCGTCTCTCGGAATTACGCTACGCGGTTGTCGGAAGGGTTGATGCTTCGCAACTCCTCCGGCTCACTGGTTCATTGTTTTCCTTCGTTGCCTCGCTTTTCGGGTTGCTATTTTACTCCATTTCGCTGCTATTTTTTACTGTGTTTTTTGGTTAATGTTTCACGGTAATTAGAGACTGTTTTTAGGTGATATAAGGCAGTTTCTATGTGCATTTTTGTTGGGTTTTCTGGACTATTTCAGGGGGTATTTTCGGTGGTCAGGGGCTGTGTTTTCAGGGCAGTTTGCGGGGTTTTTGACTGGGCAGTTTGTGGGGTTTTATGCGGCAAAGGACTGGGCAGTTTGTGGGGGGTTTTTTGGGCTGATTTGAAGGCTGTTATTAGCGTGTTGAAGGAAGGCTAGATGAGGGGAACATGAGCATTGAAGGCAAGCTGAGGCGTGATGGCTTGCTGGTCAGGGACGTGAATTTGAGGGTTAATTTGTAGGTTGCATGGTTCACGTGGCTTGGCGTGAATGAAGGCTAATTTGTAGGCTGCATGGTTCACGTGGCTTGGCGTGAATCAGGGCTGTGAGGGGTGGTTATTTTGCTAGTGATGAGGGTTGATTTGTAGGTGGTGAAGGGCGTGAAGCAAGGGGCTTACGTGATGGGCAACTTTGTGCGTGAATGGTTTATATGGCTTCTTTGTGTCTTCACGTGAGGTGAGAGGGATAGGCGTGGAAGTGTGTGGTCTGTGTGAAGCGGTGAAGGGTTTATTCTTTTCATTTGTTAATTTTTTATGAGTCTGAGTTATGTTATTTTCTTTGTGTTTTCGTGAGGATGAGCCAGGGTTGAATGTGTTGGTGTAGGCTTCTTTTTATAGGCAAAGGTTGGGATTTACCTTGTGCGAATAGGGAAAAAATTTGTGTAATTATGGGGGATATTTTTAATTAGTGTGTGATAAGGAAAAATCTTTTAATTAGGGATGTGATTTGATTTTATTTGATTTCTTCTCTTTTAATTAGGGATATGATTTACTTGAATTAGGAAAGTGTTTGATGAGATTTGATTTGTATCGTCTAATTCGGGAAGGTGATTTGTCTTGATTTTGGCATATGTTTAATGTGTGATTTTATTTATTTTGGAAGGTGATGGGCGCGTACTTTAGTGATTTGAGCGTGGGCTTGACTTTTTTTGGTGGGCTTAGTGTGTGCCTTGCGGGGGTTTGGGCTAAGGATGTGTTTTAAAACAGAGGTTCAACTAGTGAACCCGAAGCTAAAAAAACGAATTAAATCAAACAAAATGTCAATGTCTGACTTTTCCCTTCCGACGTCCGTTTCCCGCGACTTCCACAATTTAAAGAGGTAATGTCTCCATGTGAGACTCATCATCGGAACTTATATGCAAAAATGCAGTGCCTACAGTCGCCCCCACTTTTATTGGAGTTGTGCAGTGTGTGACAATCAAAATCCTATCAAAGTTATGCAATGCATTTTTACTTACCTGGCTCGCCAGCTGCGACATGACTTGTCTGCTGTTTCGAACTGAGTTTATCTGGTGGTCCATTTTCGAACTGTGCTCCATTTTTGGAGCGCCATTTTTGGCATCTGTTGTGTGTGCTCCATTTTGGAGTGCAATTTCGGAATCTGTTGTGTGTGCTCCATTTGGGAGTGCCATTTTCGGCATCTGCTGTGTGTGCTCCATTTTGGAGCGCAATTTTCGACATCTGTTGTGTGTGCTCCATTTTGGAGCACCATTTTCGGTATCTGTTGTGTGTGCTCCATTTTGGAGCGCCATTTTCGGCATCTGTTGTGTGTGCTCCATTTTGGAGCGCCATTTTCGGCATCTGTTGTGTGTGCCCCATTTTGGAGAGCCATTTTCAGAATCTTTTGTGTGTGCCCCATTTTGGAGCGCCATTTTCGGCATCTGTTGTTTGTGCTCCATTTTGGAGCGCCATTTTCGGCATCTGTTGTGTGTGCTCCATTTTGGAGCGCCATTTTCGGCATCTGTTGTGTGTGCTCCATTTTGGAGAGCCATTTTCGGCATCTGTGTGTGTGCCCCATTTTAGAGCGCCATTTTCGACATCTACTGTGTGTGCTCCATTTTGGAGTTCCATTTTCGGCATCTGTTGTGTGTGCTCCATTTTAGAGCGTCATTTTTGGCATCTTGTTATGGTCCATTTCCGAACCGTGCTATGCGAGAATATGGCTCATTTTTGAATCGTTACTTGATGAGATGGTCTTTGCCACTACAAACCTGCGAATACAAAACAAAAATTGCATGTATGTGATATGTATGCATGTTTGCATGGATATCTTTCCTATTCCGATGGGTTAGGCTTTCCTTCTGCTCCTTGGTGCCATTTGCCTGCAAAATTCTTTGGTCACCCCCTGGGCCTGCTCATAGTTCCTTTCTGTCGATTCTCTCTTGGTGATTGCTCAATTTCCTTTAGTCTCATTGCTCATGTTCTCGATAAATCCCTTATTTGCGGGGTGGTTGACTAGTCACCCCCAGACTCGATTTAGTTTTTTGATCTTCGTTGCTTGCACTTGGCCAAAGTAGATCATGTGATATGACGTTCCAAAACTGCTGATGATCTGGGCCTCAACCCTGGGACTTATCCCCAAACCTGATACCGATGCTGATGTGGGCCTCAACCTTGGGACTCATCCCAAAACTGATACTGATGTGGGCCTCGCCCCCAAACTGATACTGATGTGGGCCTCGCCCCCAGACTGATACTGATGCGGGCCTCGCCCCTAAACTGATACTGATGTGGGCCTCGCCCCAGACTGATACTGATGAGGGCTTCACCCCTAGACTGATACCGATGTGGGCCTTGCCCCAGACTGATACTGATGCGGGCCTCACCCCCAAACTGATACTGATGTGAGCCTCGTCCCAGATTGATACTGATGTGGGCCTCGCCCCCAGACTGATACTAATGTGGGCCTAGCCCCCAGACTAATACCGATGTGGGTCTCGCCCTCAAACCGATACTGATGTGGACCTCCTCGCCTCAGACTGATACTGATGTGGGCCTTGCCCCCAGACTGATACCGATATGGGCCTCGCCTCAGTCTGATACTGATGCGAGCCTCGCCCCCAAACCTATACTGATGTGGGCCTCACCCCAGATTGATACTGATGTGGGCCTCGCCCGAGACTGATACTAATGCGGGCCTCACCCCCAAACTGAAACTAAGGTGGGCCTCGCCCCAGACTGATACTGATGTGGGCCTTGCCCCCAGACTGATACCGATGTGGGCCTCGCCCTTAGACTGATACTGATGCGATGTTGCATATCAACATGTTGTATTTGTTGGAGTTCTATGGTCCCGAGGATCGAATATTAAGCATAAAACACATATGAATACAATCAACGAAGTTGCGGAATACTCATGATCAGTTGAAACGATGCGGTGAAGAACAAAAATCAATTTCTGCCTCCTCCATGCTCTCGGCAGTGCACTGAAAACAGCCCACTATTTTGGCTCTCCAAAAACGATCCAAGCTCCAAGCTTCTCGAATGGTATTCCAAGCCCAATGGTGGGTTTCCCTATCACCTTCGCGTGACTCCGATAGCGTGTTAGCACTCGGTAATTTTTGCCGTAAAAATCACCTTGCTTCTACGCCATTTTCATGGTCAAACCAGTAAGTTTTGAGAAGAAAAATGGCCTGTTGGCCGAGAGAGAAGAAGAGGATTTTGGCTCCAATTTCGTGAACCAAAGAGAGAGAAAGGAAATGTGTATTAGTTAATTGATTTCTAAAATCAATTCAACATATACCAAACATTAAAATAATAGTATATGTCAATCAAGCTTTCAAAAAGCTTTCCAACCACTTCCATAAAGTCACATCAATCAATCAATCAAATGACAAGTAGTCACATCACTCAAAGTGACTAATGATTTGACGCTTGAAGTGACTAGCGATTTGACGCTTGATTTGACTTACGTGCCGCACTCGAGTTCGAAATGCGAATGCGCTCGCAAACAATCACAGGCTCGGGTTCGCTAATTCCAAATTAATGAATTTTCCGTTGCGACGTAATTAAATGATTATGCCTAGCAAAATTACTATTCACGTCGCTAACGAATTAATTCTAAATTAACTCGTTCGCCCGAATTAAAATCTAATTTCAATTCCACATCGAAATCCAATTTCGTATAATATATCGAATATATTATTTTATCGATTAATTCCAAATTAATCGTTATCTCTCTTATATTAATATTTTATCCTAGATAAAATATCTCTGTAATTAATCCCAGATTAATTTTCTCTCTCATCTAATTAATCCCAGATTAATTAAAGTGCGAGTCATACGTCATCGATGAATCTTCGGGAAGTGACCCATGAGATCCCCAGATATTTTGGCAGTAAATCCAGTCGTCAGACTATCCGAACACGTAAGTACCTCGTACTACGTTTGTACCGATTTATAAGAGAAGGTTGGCTTCTAGCAAAGCGCCATGCCTACCCAATTCTCCAGAAATATCCTTACTTGAATATGTGATCTATATCAGGCGTAGTATACGTAGTATTACATATCTCGATCCAATATCGGATGTCACGTGCTAGGCCTGGGGCTGGAATTGTGTCTGCCCCGTACGAAGCACATATCAGATCTCTGGTAACTAGTATCTATAATCGGATAAACATGACCTAGTCATTTTATCCCGATGACTGCAGTACATAAGAGAACCAGTTCCGTATCCTACGTGACCATCATCTCCACTATGACTGGAGTGATACTTCCGTCTTGACTTCACACTACGATTCTCAATATACCCAGCATAGGCGTACACAGAACCTGTTAAAGCCCTGGACGACCTAAAACCAAAGTATATTGATTGTCGCAAGTATTAGCGGTGCAAGTCTCAGGTTAAAACCAAATACACCTACCCTGATTTCGGACTTCCATAGACACATAGTCATACTACCAATGGAATTCCGAGGGGTCTATCTGGAGCGAAGCTGTTTCCCATACCATTGGAAAAACACAACCTCCTACTACACTTGCATGAGTATCCTATACCCAAATATATGAGAACTATGCCGTTATGCCCTCACAACGTGCACAAGTGTAATATTAGTCTTTTACGCATTATCGATGTCCAATCTCGATAATACTCTGACTAGGGATATTTAACGATTTATCATTCATGGATTGATACTGTCTCATATCATCTCAATCCAGGAACAGATTATAAGGACCTCCTATCATTTATATATCTTGGTGATCTAATCACAAATGATAAGAGAGCAATCTCTTTTGTAACATAGTTAATTTGTACAACAACACCATGATCTGTACAAATAGTGACGCTATGGGTCATAACTGTCCGACAATCTCCCACTTGGCCTATAGCCAGTCACTCGAGTGTCTTACACCCGAACTATGTACGGTTCGCTCAAACTATTGAGAAAAGACTTTCGTCAGCGGATTTGCATGATTATCATCTGATGTGATTTATTCGATCATCACATCGCCACGATGTATGATCCGAACGAATCAGATGAATAGTCGAAGTATATATCTGGATCGTTGATGAGACTATTAATTCTTTAGCCTGCGCTGTAGCCTAGCTCAGCTGCTATCAGAACTATATCTAATCTAATTAGATTTGTTATTAATCCAGAAGGCTTCTATTGCTGCCTCAGCTGCAGCAATAATCCACTTTTGTTGTTTATTCGGTAATAGTATCTTGCTTGGAAGATTTCCAGCTAACTGTTCCGTTATTCAAACTGTATAGTACTGTTTGCGACTTATAGTCGTTTTATCGATTTAGGAAACTTGCAGTAGTGATCCCAGTCACTTCAAGTTCTCCATCTCCATAGTATAAGACAACATCCTTAGTTCTCTAAGAAACTAATGGATGTTCTTAATATCAATCCAGTGACTATCACTTGGATTGGCCTGTTTATGACTCCATATACTCAAAGCGTATCAGACACTAGGTCACGTACATTTTTCAATGTACGAGTTCTTGGAGAGTTTTCTCGAAAGTCTAGCTTTCACCGATTATTATGGGAATATCATTTCCAATAAATGACATATTATCATTATTTTATAGGAAAACCATTTTCAATGATCTCCCACTAACCTCCTTATATACACAAGAATCATTTTCGTTTTGAATTAAATCATAAACCATTATGATTACATCAAAAACGATAATTCCAAGAACCTATGCTTGCTTCAATCCAAACATGGATCGAATAACATGCAAACCTTGTTTGCTTGTTATTGTACGATAAAACCGTCAGGATGTTGTAAACCCCCTCCAAAATGTTTCATTTTCAGGAAAGTGATTTTCCCGTTAAGCTGTCATATTTCATAAATGAAACATGCAGCATTAGCAAGCATTACCCAAATGGATTCATCGTGGCAACAGGTAAAAGATTTCGTTGTAATCAACACAACGTTGATAACGATACATTTCCGCTACAAGCCTAGCTTAGTACGTTGGTATGTTGCCATCCATGTATGTCTTCCTTGAAGACTTATATAGTACCAATAGGCACAATGCCTTATGGTACATCAACTAGTATCCAAACTTAGTTGGTATACATGGAATCCATTTCAGACTTCATGGAACTTTGCCATGATAGGGAGTCGATACCTTGTATCACTTCCTCATACGTAGTCAGTTGGTATACCTCAATAAGATTGACATCATTATGAGGTGAGATTAGAAACCCATACCCCAGGTTGTTTTCTGACTCTCTCTGACTTACGCGGTTCTTGTGTATTCAAAGATTACTGGTATAGTTTCATCCTTGATGAACTATTTGTGTTCCATTAGGAATCAGTGCCTGGAATAGTATTACTCTGATTTTCATCGAGTTTTACTTTCCTCCCACTTACCACTGCATATAGGTATTCCTCTTAGGAAAACCGAATGGTGAGCAACAATTACATTGTTCTCTTGTGAGTTGTATAATTAATATACTTTGGTATCCCTAGGATAACCTACAACTCGGCACTTATCTGATTTGGGTTCTAGTTTGGTATCATCCAAACATATGCCCAGCATACCCAAATTATCAGGATTGAGAAACCTGGTTTCTTTCCTGTTCATATCTAATATGAATTTTGTCAAACAGATTTTTATGGAACCTTATTCTAAATAAGTTCTTGCACTGTTAAAGCTTATCCGTTAAAGGAAATGGTAGCTCAAAGCAACTCATGATTAACCTTATCATGTCCAACAAAACTCGGTTTCTCCGTTCGGACACACCGTCAGGATGACGTGTTCCGGGAGGAGTCCTCATTGAAAGAATACTATACTCTTTCAAGTATATTAGAAACTTATTGCTTAAGTATTTTCATCATGGTCTAACCCTGATTGTTTTATACTTTAGCCGATTTGTTTGTCTACTTCGTGTCGAAACTTTAAAAGTTTCCGATTTGTGTTTCAAAAGAAACACATAACCATAACGCGATGCCACATCCGTAAAGGTAACGAAATATTCATATCCAGCTCTAGCCTAGCTAGACATGGGCCCACTTGCTTCACTATGAACTAGGGCTAACAGATCGGTGGCACTTGCACTTTTACCAAGTAAATAGTGTTTTAGGCATTTTGCCCAATAAACTAGATTCGTAGACTTTATTTTAATGTAATCAAATTTGTCCTAGTATCCACTCTTCAAAAGTGTGGATATTCGAGTCTTGTTTAATTATGTCCCAGACAACAATGCCACAATTAAGTTTCATCTGATCAAATCAGTTTGAGCTATTTGTTTGTCATGTTATATGTTTGAGATTTTATTTATATTCAAAATATAAATACTGTTATTCACATCTATTGTGTTTATCTCAATATCATCTTTATATAATGAAACACTTTAGTGTTCTAGAATATAAAGGTATACCCGCAACGGGTTAAACCCTGATATAGAGATAATGTATCTAGTCAAACTAGTTACATATTAGCAGTTTCCTAATTTAAGTACACACCCGAAGGGTAGTTCCTAAACTTAGGTTTCTACTGTTAAAATAGCGACTTTCGTCCCGTCTCCAATTCGCAGATTAATCTTTATCTGAAGTCAGTATCCTGCTTATAGCAGATTCTGCACATTACATATTTATGTACCACACTAAGTATTTAAAATCCAATTTTAATACTAGTAGTGAACATATTTATGAAAAACATATTTGAAGCCAGAGCCTAGCCCGTCTTCAATTCCTTCATGTCTGTTTTGTCCAAACGGCAGTCACGCTTCCGCGATCCCGTTTGCCACAATTTAGGCAGACCTTTTGGGATATGTCCTTTGTCTTTCTAAAAGATTATAATGACTTTGCCTTTTGCCCTTTTACACACCCTAGAAGCCTTTGGCCAAGCCTTGGCCTTCCGAAATATCGAAGTAAGGCGCGACTTACGCTACTTGCCTTATTGCAAACGTTGGCTTTGTCTCTTTGAGAATAGCCATTAACTCTCCAAGAGTTTATATTGCAATTTAGTACATCTAAGATTTATAAAGATCCTTCAATTTCATTATCATACTATAAGGATCTAATCTTTATTTTTGATTAAGAAATTAAGGAGTCTAATGCGGTAAGTTTAATGGATTAAGCATTTAAGTTATCATTACATGAATCTTCCAAAGATCATCCTCTACTATTTTCTCAACTTCGGGCTTAGGCCTAATATGTTATTTTATCAAATAAAGTAACTTATTAGTTTCCAGGACCATCCTCAAATTAATTCCCAATATGAAAATTTAAACCATTTAAATACATTTTCCCTAGGATTATGTTTTAAATGTCAATCTTTCAATTTCATCTTGATTTTAATAGTCCAACTATTTAATCAACGATTTTCGGTACTATTTATTATAATGATTACTATAGTCCAACTATTTAATCAATTATAATTTAACTGTTTGAATACAGTCCGACTGGTTTATTTAAAACAACGATTAAATATTAGTCCAACTAACATTTAATTTATTTGACGAATGATATTTGATTTGAGCGCGTGTGGCAAGTAATTAAACGAATATTGCAAATTTAATTCTCGCCTCCCACTATTTTTCGGCGAGCCTCTAACCCTCTGTCGAGTACTCGGGAAACCGTGTTCCCTAGTGGGCTAGGATCCCGTTAAATATCACACAATCTTGACTTTGGCCAACAAATTGTATGATAATTAACTAGGTAGATCTCTAAGATCAATTGGATCCCATCCAATTCCTAGATCCAGTAGGGGACATCCAAGTCTGAAATATATATCTTATATATGCCAATATATCCAATATATTACCTAACCTTTTTCCTCTGAATCAACTAAGCCTCGGCTTTGGCACAACAAACTTAGTGATCTCAGTTAAGCGGAACCCATTGACCATGGAAAGCTTCGTAATCAATGTTGATGGACAAGAAGTGTTCTTGACTTTGGCCAACAAACCACAACTTGGACAAGACACCAATATGGAACAAAGCTCTCGTGATTCAAACACATCTTCGACGGACAAAGGTCTTGACTTTGGCCAACAAACCAATGCCAGTCTTAGATCTTGAGTATGAATCACTCAATGGAAGGAAAAACGCTTAATATTATTTGAGGGTTTTTTGCGTGCAAATTGGCAACCAATTTATTATCTTTGTTAAGATCTCATCTTCATACACCCTTAAACATGCATTCTAAACACATAATAAGGCGCATAAAAATAAATAATAATGTTATGCAGATGGATATTTTACACATTGATCCTAGATCAAATCTCTCTCTTTCCTCTCTCCCGCTAGCACAAGTATTGCTTCTACCCGTTACATAATACTTCTAAAGAAACGTCATTTACATTGAGGGGAACAGGTGAGAAGAGAAATACAAAGAGTATGGAGGTAATAGGCTGGACACGCAAGTCCAATTTAAATAAATTCCAAATTTATTACAACAATTTCTAAAATTGCCTCACCCTTCTAATATCCATCCGATATACATTATTCATGCATCGCAACCATGTATTCACACAAGCATGTTATCAATAAATCTAATCAAATTAATTAATCTGATAATTAATGACCATCCAATGTTCAAACAACGATTTGATTTTGCGTGAGTCAAACTCGTTTTATGAATAAATACTCAAAGTACGAATTCTTGAATTAAATTAAACTACAAAATTAAATCCAATTCAATTTGTATTTAATACTAATTCGCTATTTAATTCCAAATTAAATACTACACTTTTTAACGAACCTTTACGACTTAAATTCCAAATTTAATCGTTACGGGTCTCAAAGCCCGATTAATATCCAATATTAATTTAATTAAAGTCCAATGGGCTTTTAATTAATTTCTTTAAGCCGTGGAGTTTTGGTCAACTTGGGTCCAACCCAATAACCAAAGCCGAATCAAGGAGTAACCCCATAAGTCTAGAAATCAATTTAGGCCCATTAGGCCCAATTAAATATATTAAGCTCCATTAGTCGCATTTGGGCTTTATGGAAGCGGTTTTGGGCCCAATTGGATCCAACCAATTTAGCCTAAACCTAACTTGGTACAACTAAGCCCAATAAGCCCATTTACAACATTACAAGCCCAAATCCAATTTAAAGCCCATTTAATTAAACACAAAAAATTCCAAATTTCATATTTAATTAAACTAAAGTGTATAGCATAATTAATTACATAAATCAATATTTCCAGATCATCAATTTACACAACTAATCATGCTCAATTACATCAATTAGTGTCCAACACTTTTTGATCAAAAAATAAAACCCAAACATGATATACAACTCTCCGCAATTAGAGGTATTTTTTGTCTAATTCAAATTCAATCCAATTAAATCCAATTCAACATTAAATCAACATCCCCAACATGATTCTAACTCATCCAATGAATCAAAATAAAAAAAAACCAAGACATTTAGGGTTCTTCATCAATTCGGCCAAGCCTCAAAAAATTGGGGGAAATTGTTCCAAACCATTTTTCTTGAAATTGATCCAATCAATCTTCAATTAAACATCATTTAAACATATTCAATCAAATAATTTAACTAAATCATGCTCAAAATCAATTTACCCAATTTTAAGCCCTAAATCAAATTTCATGCTTTTACTCCGCTCTGATACCATTGTTGGAGTTCTACGGTCCCGAGGATCGAATATTAAGCATAAAACACATATGAATACAATCAACGAAGCTGCAGAATACTCACAATGATCGGTTGAGACGATGCGGTGAAGAACAAAAATCAATTTCTGCCTCCTCAATGCTCTCGGCAGTGCATTGAAAACAGCCCACTGTTTTGGCTCTCCAAAAGCGGTCGAAGCTCCAAACTTCTCGAATGGTATTCCAAGCCAAATGTGGGTTTCCCTATCACCTTCACGTGACTCCGATAGAGTGCTAGCACTCGGTAATTTTTACCGTAAAAATCACTTTGTTTCTCCTCCATTTTCACGGTCAAACCAGTAAGTTTTGAGAAGAAAAATGGCATGTTGGCCGAGAGAGAAGAATAGGATTTTGGCTCCAATTTCGTGAACCAAAGAGAGAGAAAGGAAATGTGTATTAGTTAATTGATTTCAAAAATCAATTCAACATATACCAAACATTAAAATAATAGTATATGTCAATCAAGC
>SKCR01006685.1:0-71414 GCA_019454045.1 Zanthoxylum bungeanum | reverse complement strand
AACTCATGTAGACCTAACTCTTCATTTATCAAAGAATACTGACTCAAGTGTATCGCAATTAGAGTATTCGAGAATCATCGGAAATCTGATGTATCTTACAAATTGCACACGACCTGATATCGCTCAAGCTGTAAAAAGACTTAGCAGATATACGAGCAATCCATGACATAAACACTAGAAATCCATAGTAAGAGTTTTGAGGTATCTGAGAGAAACTTCAAAATATAGTCTGCATTATACGAGATATCCTGCTGTTCTAGAAGGATACAACGATGCTAACTGGATATCTGATACAGTGGATTCTAAATCTACGAGTGGATTTATTTTCACATTTGGTGGTGCAGTCGTGTCATGGAAATTCTCAAGATAAACGTGTATTGCCCGGTCTACTATGGAATCAGAGTTCATAGAATTAGACAAAACAGCGGAAGAAGCGGAATGACTTCGAAATTTCCTAGAGGATATTCCAAATTAGCCAAAATCAGTGCCAACGATAAGCATACATTGTGATAAGCATACATTGTGATAATCAATCGGCTATTGAGAGATCCCAAAATACAATGTATAATGGTAAGTCTCGACACATACGTCGCAGATATAATACCATACGACAACTGTTTTCAAATGGCATAATTTCGATAGATTATGTCAAATCAAAGGAAAACCTAACAGATCCACTTACTAAAGGTTTAACTAGAGAGCAAGTGGATAAGTCATCGATGGGAATGGGCTTGAAGCCTATAAATTAAGAATTGCCACTGTGGAAACCAAACATAGATGACTAGAGATCCCAAGATCTAGGTTCAAAAGGGACAACTGAAACTTTGTGCAATTCAAAACAAGCACTATAGAGTTTTATACTCTTTCATATTCCTGTAATGATGCAGAGTGCTGTCTGTCAAGGTTAAGATAAACTAAGGCTTTAATGATCACTACATTAGGAGAAGCGTCCTAATGGGGGTAAAGGTAGATTACCTCTTTATAGAAGTTCACATATTTCAAGTAAGAAGTGAGGCCACTTCAATGAGAGTTTTAAAGGCTGAATTCCCTAAAGTACTTGATGAATCCATGATAAAATTTCATGGTCGAAATAGTTAGAGAGTCAAGTTCATAGTCAATAGAGTTTCCTCCATTTTCCTTATTCAAGTTCTTGTGAAAGGAGTGCCCCTTTACAAAAAGTGTCCAAGTAATCCTAGGAGAACGTTAGCCACGAGACATCCGTAGAGCACCAAGACGGGGCTAATAAGTTCTTAAGGATAGAGACAACTCGACTTGGTTTTAAAAGTATCAACTTCTTCAACACAATATTTTACAGGTTTTTCTAAATCCTTGAGTTTGTATTAATTCTAGTATTGCATATTAGTTTACTTGAATTTATGTATGATAAAAGTGAATTACAACACATCCCCTATATAACAATAAAGAAGTTAAAATTCTAAAATTTGTAAAATACAAACATTTTCATCGAATAATTTATATTTATTACCAAATAAAAAACTAAATTTGAAATAACATTTTTATATTCATTTGTTTGTGGTTTAAATTTAACTATTATAAAGCCCGCCCTAAACTTGGTTTTTTTTTTTTCTAATCCAAAGATCTGTGGGTTTTTTTAATAGTTCATGTCATTTGCAGTTGGGTGTTGTTGAATGATGTTTTTCGTTCCAGGGATAATTCGGAAAAGATCACTCCTCGAACAAATCTTCATCAACTGTGAATTTGTTTGGTTTGTTGGGAACCAAATGCAAACTTGGAAAAAATAGAATACACATAAATAAACAAAGGATTTAACGTAATTCGGCGGAATGGATCCAACCTACGTCCACAGCCACACAGGGAAAGAAAGCTTTTATTACTGGCTCAGGTCTGACCGACCTCTTTTGTTTCTCTAGCTCGGGGTTCTTTTCTCTCTATTACAAGTTACAAGTGTTTTTGAATAAAATTGTTAAACCATCTACAATGAATTCTCTATCCCCTTATATATTAAGTCTAATTACACTGTTACGCTATCTTTGTGACGTCGACCACATTGCTAAGCTATTATTGCTTAGGTTCTCTTCCCCAATCACCCTATAGATTATAGCCCAGCTGTCTGACAGCCTTACGACATGCCATCTGAACTTCATTAAATTACTCATTCTTAGTACTTGTTACAAACTTATTCCCATACGCCAACCAGTGCTCTAACTACTCTCTTGCGATAGCGTATGTCGGAAGATAATCTGATGGCCCGCTTCTGTCACATCAGACCTTTTGGAGGATACAAGTTCCCATGCAGGGTTTACGTCATCTAAGCTTGAAAGTAACACCTTCATCCTGACCTGACTCATCGGGTCGGGAAACTGCAGTAGCTGCTAAACTATCAGGTCGGGTCGGTAATCTTTCTCTGGACACCATCACACCTTGGGTCAGGTCATCAGGTGCAAACTAACCATAATCTTCTTATCAGACCGGGTGCTTATACCTCTTGAGCCCGGGCCCCTTATTAGGGAAATGAAAATCCCCTTGATACCCTTCTGTATACTTCTGTTTTTCTCGAGTCAGGAAATCACCATCAACATATGTCATTTTTAATGTGTTTTTAGTGTATGTTATAGTTAAAGGAACAAAAGCATAACATTTCCAATAATATCATAATATCATCACCTCTATTCACACAAGTCAATAACATTCGCACTTTAAAGTTTAGTAGGTAAAAATGCCAAATAATTAATTGAACAAAAATAAAGTAGAAAGAAATGAAATAAAGATAAATTCCAAAAGCGTAGTTGAAAAATGCTGCCCGCAACTTCTTCTTCACTCAAATGAGAAATCGACAACAATAATATTAAACAGATGAAGTTAAAAAAAATAAAAATTAAAAAAATTAAAAGTGTTAGATGCTTTCCACAAGAGTTTTGTTTGTGTTCGAAGCACTAAATAATGGACGAATTTTGGATTTTTTTGGGAACAGCTTTTGATTGATATATATATATATATATATATATATATTTAAATTTGGGAAAAATCTCAAATCATTCATATGAATGTATGGGTAAATCGATATTATTCCAAATTTCTATAAATATATTACTCATGACTTGAATCTGAGAGCTTAAAGATAAGATAACAAATCAGTTATACAAACTCATATTTTGTCTTTAAAAAAAACATATATTTTGTACGGTCAAATTCGGGATTGGAGGGCTTCCGCTCATGTAAAATCTGGATCGTTAGATTCAGGATTAGAGGGCTTCAGCTCATGTAAAATCTGGACCGTTAGATTTTGATCTAACAATTCAGATTTTAAGATTTAAAAAAATTTACGAAAATAAATTTTTTCTCCCTCCAAATATGAATTATTGGATTTTCCCGGTCCGTCAAATTCATATGCTAATTTATTAGTATTATTTGAAATCAATATAGCTATTATACAAAACAGATAAAGGATTGAAAGATCTGAGATATAAGATGACAAATTAACATCATTTTTAAGATAAAGCCGCCTCTAGTATCAAATAAAACATGAGATTATTAGTCTAAATATCATTGAACATCACGTTGTTATCATTATTATTATTATTATTTATTAGTCTAAAAAATTGAAAAATTTATGAAGATAGCTAAATTTTGGGGTCTTTTATAAATTTAGCCATCTTTCTATTTTCAATATTTTTGTAGCCAAAATAATATATTGTTATATTGTGATTTAATACTATTTGCACCGAAATAAGTGTGGTATAATCTTTTCTTTCATGCTTCATATTGAGAACCCAAGGTGTGCCAAGCAATAACAAGTACGATGTGTTGGCCCAAGTGTCAAATATGTGATAGACCTAGACAAATGTCATGCTCCTTAAACGGGTGTATTGGCGGAGTCACGTTGGATAATCATCCTCACTCAATTTAAAATTTTGTTCAAATATATTTTGAATAATTTTACTTAATTACCTCCATTAAAATGAAGAATTTCTATTATTTTTATGAAAATCAAATTTTATCATACTAAATTAATTTTCCGAGTCCGCGTAATGACAGGGTGTTGAGTGGGCTAGACTAGAAAATTTCGAACAATGCCATAAATAGCTCCCAAATTTAGGTTATTTTCATAAAATCTCAAATAAATTTTTTTAAAATAAAATTGATGATCAAGCTCCACCAACACAGAAAAGCTTACCCCAAGGTGCGGTAATGTGGTTGGTTGAATGGAAGATCTTAGGAGACTTGAATGACAGAATGGTGTGAGCTTTATTATCGCATGATCATAAGTTCTAATTTATTTGGTATTGTGTGTGGTGAGGCCAATGCACATACATAAATTACATGATTCTATAATTATCTCAATATTTGTGTGAGGATGCGAGGATTTACTTGTATATTATTTGTGTAAGAATCCTCACGAACAATATAATCACAAGCAGTAAAAATCAAAATATTGATTTTAGTAAAACTAGTGTGTTTTAGCCCAAATGTGCTCTATTATTGTTTGATTATCAAAAGATCGATATATTGTTTTAAGGATTATCATATTATTTATAATACTTCATTACAAGGAAAATAAACTGACAGTGGTTGCATTCCATTCATGTTTCCTACCAAATGACCCACTCTATAAAATCTCGGAGCTTTTCTATTCTGGGCGGTTTTCCAACTTAAAGAAAT
The DNA here is from genome assembly GCA_019454045.1 of Zanthoxylum bungeanum. NCBI lineage: Eukaryota > Viridiplantae > Streptophyta > Magnoliopsida > Sapindales > Rutaceae > Zanthoxylum > Zanthoxylum bungeanum. Next base: position 66,773 of record SKCR01006685.1, on the reverse strand, counting down.
AAAATTGATTAATTGGCTGTCTGATTCCTTATTTAGAAGATTCATGTCATCAAGGAGTCGATATTTTGGGCTAATTCCTCGCACGATCCATGCTTGCCTTTTCTAGAGGTGAGTCTTAAATGGAGATCTTGCCAAAAGGTCATGGATCCAGACTCTGAACGGGGGTCTTGGCTTCAGGACCTGATAGAGGTTTCTGAATCAAACTCCAGCAATGGGCTCTCGAAGTCATACTTCGAAGAGAGACCCGGTAATCAGACTCTTAGGAGATACTGAGGTCAGACTCTGAAGATAGTTTGGGATCTCATACGAAGTGTGTTTGGCAACGTGTCACGTGCCTGATTTCTCCCCAAATATTTTCCCATTTTGTTCGCATCATTTTAAAAAAAAATAGTGCGAACAAACGAGTTTTCAGGGTACTTTAAATTTCAAAATTCAAGGATTTCACAATCATACTCAAAATTTGGGCTCTCGGTGGGAACCTTAGTGTTGTAGGCCTCCTCACTTCCTTCGGAGTTCAGGGGTCGTATCACATAAATTCCGATTTGACAGGTTCTATCCCTTTTATCGATTTCGGCTTTCCAAATTCAAAATTTTTCTTTTTGTTATCTGCAAAATTGTTTCTCCCTGACATTCTCACTCCCAATCCATCAATCCTCATGTTACAATGGCTTTTTATCCTCTTCAGACGACAATATCCAATACATGAGTGAGGACATCAATGTTCCCCAGGACGTCTACCTATAACCCATCCCCGAGAGCACGTCCCACTGGGAAACTGACCTCGTTGCTACCCTTCGCATGTTGGGATATATGCCCTAGAGCTTCATGTAATATGTAAACAAAATTATTTATTATAAAATAAAAGATGCATTATTCATAATAAAAGTTATCAATTGTTTTGATTTAAATCGCATATTGTAAATTATCCAGTTTACCCTTGATTATTTATGTGCCTTCAGACTTAGTATATGAGTGTCATACACAAAAGGATTTAAGTCTTGAGTTAATAATCTAAAATAGTCCATATAGAGCAAGCAGATCAAGTATTTTGCAGTACATTCTATAATTATATGGCGACCTTGATGCGAGATCGTCCATGCGGTGACATGAGAATGAAGACACCTTATATGATGTGATGATATATCACTAGACCCAGATAGAGATAAATTTATTATAATATCCGTTAAATAAAGAAATTCATTTCAATCTACTAGATGGTCATATATAGATTGATCTTAATCCTGAGTGTACTGCAAACTCCTGCATGGCAGTCTATGTCCTTTGTTTACAAAGGTGAGGTTGGTGCAACAATCCCGACCAATATCTACTTACTTTGGGGACATGATTTGGTGTGTAGCTGGGGACGTTTTACATAGATATGAAGTTCACTATTTCTTACGAGAAGTAGATGTGTATCTTCCTTAAAGGTTGATTCAGTACTTGAATGATTAGAGCGCTCAAGTATTTCTATTACGAATAGAATGATTAATATTCATAATGATTATGAAAAAATCATTCATTAGAGAATTAATGGTACTTAAGGTAAAAATAATTAGAGGGGTATAACAGATATTATATCACATATCTAATTATGAGATACTCGTTGTAGACGCTGATTTTCGCTCCAGGTCTACAATTGAGATTTTGTATAGGGGCACTGACGATCCTGCAAAACAAAGATGTAGGGTGAGCGTGGAGGGTCTACCCACCGGTGTGGTGGATGCCGTAGGCATTCCGACGCCCAAGTTAGTGAGGGAAATGAGGTGCAAAAGTCGTAGAATGAGGGACAAGGTTAGATGTTACCTTGATTCTTGCCAGCTGCCGTGAGGGCGGTAGATGAGAGGTTTAGAGAGCTATGGAGAGAGTAGTATTGGGCTATGAGTATCTGAGCTCCCCCGTCCTTGTAGACTTCAGTTCATTTTATAAGTTATTTGAGGTGAGACTCATGAATACGTTTAATTGACATACGTTTTGTGTGTTGGTAACGGTCGCATTATAAAGGAGAATTATGGGCAGTCATGAAGATTGAAAACGGTTGGGTTATAAATGGTGTTTATGTATCTGAGTGTTACATGAGTTAACGTATGGTGGGTCCTTGGATCTGTACTGGTATGGGCCTGTGAATCTTTGGGCCGATATACACACTAAATCCGGGCTTCCTAAGAGAGTGAATCTGTGATAGCAACTTGGGCCTGAAGTAAAAGGTCGAAATTGCCCTTGGGCTAAATTTGGCCCATACAATTTGTCCCATACTCTCTAAGTCAATGAGTCCTTAGCTTGGAGAGTATTTGATGCGTGTGTCGCTTGGGACGAGGCCATAGTATGTAGGTGTACTCGAGCGTTGATGCTACCCACTGATTGAACCAAACAAATGTCAAGTTATAACTCTACAAGAGCAATTTGGGAAGTTCCCAGTCGACCGAACCAGATGATGGTTGGGATAATGAACTTGACTCTACCAGAGCCATTTGGGGAAGTGCCCAATCGATTGAACCAGATGGAGGTCAGGATATAAGTTACACAACATGTGTACTCCATGTCTACAACTTGACTCGACATGAGTCTATGGGGGATGTCCCCGGTCGATGGATCTAGATGAAGATTCATGATATAATTCATTTGACATGTGTAATCCATGTCTATAATTTTAACTCGACATAAGTCCATGGGCGATGTCCCCGGTCGTCTGGACTTGATGAGACCAGGAAGTTACAAGTCATAAGACATGTGTAATCCATGTCTACAACTTGACTCGATATGAGTCTATGGGGGATGTCCCCGGTCGAAGGATCTAGATGAAGATTCAGGATATAATTCATTTGACATGTGTAATCCATGTCTACAATTTTGACTCGACATGAGTCTATGGGGGATGTCCCCGGTCGTCTGGACTTGATGAGACCAGGAAGTTACAAGTCATAAGACATGTGTAATCCATGTCTACAACTTGACTCGATATGAGTCCGTGGGGGATGTCCCCGGTCGACGGATCTAGATGAAGATTCAGGATATAATTCATTTGACATGTGTAATCCATGTCTATAATTTTAACTCGACATGAGTCCATGGGGGATGTCCCCGGTCGTCTGGACTTGATGAGACCAGGAAGTTACAAGTCATAAGACATGTGTAATCCATGTCTACAACTTGACTCGATATGAGTCCGTGGGGGATGTCCCCGGTCGTCTGGACTTGCTGAGGCCAGGAAGATATAAGTCATACGACATGTGTAATTCATGTCTACAACTTGACTAGACATGAGTCCGTGAGGGATGTCCCCGGTCGACTGGACTTGATGAGTCCAGGAAGGTATAATTCATACGACATGTGTAATCCATGTCTACAACTTGACTCGACATGAGTCCATGGGGAATGTCCCCGGTCGACTGGACTTGATGAGTCCAGGAAGGTATAATTCTTACTACATGTGTAATCCATATCTACAACTTGACTCGACACGAGTCCATGGGGGATGTCCCCGGTCGACTGGACTTGATGAGTCCAGGAAGGTGTAATTCATACGACATGTGTAATCCATGTCTACAACTTGACTCGACATGAGTCTATGGGGGATGTCCTCGGTCGACTGGACTTGATGAAGGTTCAAGATGTATTCACTCTACAGATCTGAAGAAGCTCCAAGAATATTTCCTCAACTTACAATAGTCTTTCCTTATCATACTACTAGACTTGTTGAAGGTGCACGAGCCTGCTGTCGAATGGGCTATCAAATGGTCCCGACGGAAGTCCATGAAGGTCATCACTCATTCTCCCTGTGAAGGTTCATGACACTACAGTCGAATGAAATTGATGAAGGACTGCGCAAATTTTCACTCTACCTGTCCTGATGGAATTTACAACTGATGATAATCCACCCAAGTTGAATGAAGGTCATTACTGATTCTGCAATTTCTGAATCCAACAGCTGAGCCTTTTTAGGTGTCGCTTGGGCTGGGTCTTGTAATGGTCACTTGCGTTGGATGGGCTGTGAGCTGGCGAACCGAATTCTGGGCCATTCGACTGAGCGGGTGGAGAGAACCGGTGTCGTGTGCTATTTTTGGAATGCACTATTGTGTGAAAATGCAACTCACGTGCTCTTGAGGCAGAACCCCATACAGAAATAAAATACTGCCCAACATTTCTCCATTCCCTATTTTCACGTGACCTACTGTCTCGTTAAAATTCCAGCTACACCGCGACGTCCCGTCACCGAACCCCTACTCTCTCGTCGCAGATCACCAAAACCCTAAACCAAAAACCATCATCAAACGGCTACACAAACGATGACCAAAGCGACACCGTTATTCTCCGTCCTCGTGCTCTTCTATCACTACCGCTCAATACCCGCCAATAACAAACTCGTTGTTTCCTTGCTCTCGTTCAAATCAAAGGCGGATTCAAAAAACAAGCTACTCTACGAGTGATTCGACTACTGCCAGTGGCAAGGTGCGAAATGCGTCCAAGACCGAGTTGTTTGGTTCGCGTTGTAGAGTTACAGCCTCCGTGGCGCTTTCCTTCCCATCACTTTCTTTGGGTGTAAAGGTCTCAGGTATAATCAAAGAGGGTGATTGGAACTTCTCTAATGTCGATCTTGAGCTAAATGACGTCTTGACCTCTGTAGATTTCCATCTTTGAGTGCATCGTAAGGACATTCTATAGTGTGAGATAATAACCTTGAATCCACTATGAAAGCCACAAGGGGGAATTGATTCAGAAATTCACCACTATCGCATCCCTCATCATGCGTTTACCCATGGGCTAGCCTTATCTTTTTGCTAGTGGGCTGCTTCTTGCATCAACATGCAAAATTGAAGAGATAATAGGAATATCAACGCTCTCGGCTGCAAATTTTTCAGACTCGGCAGTGAAGATACAAACCCACACTTGGTCAACTTATTATTATAACTCTCTGCATGGCAAACTTTGTGGTTTCACGTGCTGAGCATGCTATGAAAGCTCGGTCGCCCCTTGCCTCAGCTAGGTTATTGTCGCATGGGCTTAAGGATTGATGTTAAAATGAAATAGGTTTGTGGGCTGGTCCGTATTGTGAGACAACATGTTATTCTCTTTCCGGAAGGTGAGCTTACACTTTTATACTTGTCGACTGATGGTCTTCCAAATTAGGAACATTTCATAGTGTCGAATGAGAGCTCATTTCCAAAGATGATGGTGACTTTCCGAAAGGAGTCGCTGACAGAAGAGCTGGTGATGAGTTCTTATTTTTCCTGCGACCGCCTTCAATGAGACCACTCCCAAGGGCACCACCTTCGGTCCAATGGTGACGACAAGTTTATATGAGGAGGCTTCGATATCTGGTTTGGCATGTCAGCTGCCACAAGCTTGAGACTTGTGATATCCATCCCTGTTTATGATGACTCGTTGCTGAGCCTGATTTAAACTTTGTTGCTTTCGGGAGCTGGAGAGCCACTTTTTGCCATGTTGGTGGTGTTGTCTTCTTCTTCTATCATCGCTCCCCAGCCCTTATTCTATTAGGAATCTCCATGGCTTGAATTTTCTGTCTCGCAATCTCCCATTTTGTAGAACAAGCATGACAATAGCTACATGTGTCGATTCATTTCACAGGAACTGGGATCGCATTTTCACTTTTACTATTTCAGCATGGAGTTCACGCGACTTTGCTTGCGAAGGTCGCGCACGGAACTTGGTGATTTTTTTTGTGTGGCTATAGATGATTTTGATGGTCTGATAGATTATTTTTAAAGTGTGTATAAGAGAGATTCGGCCAATAAATTATTCCGCAGAAGTTTGTACCAACGATAAAAGGTATTTGATGCCCGAAAGTCCTCTTCCACTTTATCTGGGGATGCTCGTAACAGCCGATGGTCCATCAATAAATCTGAAAATGAATACACCAGTATGGAGGAATTCCTTGTTTCAAGCATCAGCCATGGGGTGGGATCAGACTTTTGGACCATGGTGTTTAGTCTTCTTATTATGAAAGAGGAGATGAGATAAAATGTTAGAGAGACGAGTCACTTGTTGGGTTATATTCTGATGGATTTCAGGTCAGACGGCCAAGCTCGGGAGTCAAGAGGAGCTGGAAATTTTACAACAGATTGAGGATGAATATGAATGGAACATCCTCTGCACATGGTGATTTTGACTTCTATTACGATACCCTGAAGGCCGTGAATAGTCATCATGATGATAAATATGTTCCTTATCGCAAGGGTCTTGGTGTCGTTTGCAACTAATAAAATGATTTTGGAGAAGGTGATTTTGTCGTGATTCCTCATTCATGCTCCACCTTTGTGGGGACCCATGATGGCGCGTGGACTTCTTTAAATATTGAGCAATTCGCAAGGCTTTATGTTTGATTCGACAGAAGGTTGCGGGGTAATGGATTTGGTGATGGGTTTGTCATGGAATGGATTTGTGGGGCGATCTGTATGCTGAGATGACATAGGTGTTCTGGGTAGGCTGTCTTTGAGTGGTTGTGCACGTCCTGTATCTCTAGGCTATAGGGTAATTTGTTTTGATCCATGCGATTCAGCCGATTGATAGGCTGAGTTCTTCTTGTCGTATGAGTGAGATGAATCTTTTCATGTCAAATGAAGAAGATGAGAGCTTAATTATGTCGTTTGAAGAATGAAAGAATAGCTTCCTATGTCGTCCGGAAGAGTCAGTTACCATTCCATGCAGACATAAGTGCACGACATTTCAACGATGTCATTTGAAGGAAATGAAAAACATGTCGTATGACTGTTCTTCCAATTCGTGGGATTACATTCCTTCTGCGTGGTTCGAGCCAATTGATATTCCTCCCATGTCATATGGATCAGTAGTCTAAAGAAGATGACCTTATATCTATGTCGTCTGGAAGAGATGGTAAATCATACATATCATCTGGAGTAATAACTATGTTCTTCGTCGTTTGGAGGAAAAGTCAATATTTGTATGTTGTGGAGAGTTAACGACCACCTTATTGTATGGAGAAAAGGTATCCTCTTATGTCTTTTGAGGAAGATAACATTCATTACATGTAGTATGAAGTTGTTGGCAATCTATTTTGTCATATAGGAAATTGGTCTATGTTTTATCTAATGGAACCCTAGTTAAGCTAAGTCTTCTTCCATCTCATGTCGGATGAGATCCTAAGCATGTGTTATGTGGGGTGTCGAGTAGAATCTTTAACAAGTGACAAGCTACATAAAGTAATATCAACTGGAACAACCTCTATAACACTCTAACATTGAGTAGGACATTCCGACTAGTTATATACCAGTCATTGTGAATGTCGACTGAGCCATCCAAAACCAGTTTCTAGATGTAAATCGTTGTGTCGACTAGGGCACCCATAGCATACTATAATTTGTAATACCAACTATGACATCTATCACAAGTCTCATGTCTTTCTAATGTCGATTGGGACATTATCAAAAAGTAGAAGCCATACCTGGCTATGTTAGTTGGGATGTCCACGCCAAGACTTCATTCAGGTACCGTCGATTGGGACATTATCCTCATGCCACATTCATATCACCAGTGGTCTGATGGTGGATTTCTTTGGAGGATGGCAAATTTGGTGATCGTAAGATCTGGAGTCTGCTCGTTGCACGCCGCCATATAAGTATGAATGTCTTAAAGGATTCGTAGATGGAGAAATCTTTGCATGCTATGGATCGCTAGGGCCCCACGGTGTGCGTCAAATTGTAGACGCTAATTTTCGCTCCAGGTCTACAATTGAGATTTTGTATAGGGGCACTGACAATCCTGTAAAACAAAGATATAAGGTGAGCGTGGAGGGTCTACCCACCGGTGTGGTGGATGCCGTAGGCACTCCGACGCCCAAGTTAGTGAGGGAAATGAGGTGCAAAAGTCATAGAATGAGGGACAAGGTTAGATGTTACCTTGATTCTTGCCAGCTGCTGTGAGGGCGGTAGATGAGAGGTTTAGAGAGCTATGGAGAGAGTAGTATTGGGCTATGAGTATCTGAGCTCCCCCGTCCTTGTAGACTTCAGTTCCTTTTATAAGTTATTTGAGGTGAGACTCGTGAATACGTTTAATTGACATACGTTTTGTGTGTTGGTAACGGTCGCATTATAAAGGAGAATTATGGGCAGTCATGAAGATTGAAAACAGTTGGGTTATAAATGGTGTTTATGTATCTGAGTGTTACATGGGTTAACGTACGGTGGGTCCTTGGATCTGTACTGGTATGGGCCTGCGAATCTTTGGGCCGATATACACACTAAATCCGGGCTTCCTAAGAGAGTGAATCTGTGATAGCAACTTGGGCCTGAAGTAAAAGGTCGAAATTGCCCTTGGGCTAAATTTGGCCCATACACTCGTGAAGTGTCAATCCGTATATAATGACTATATCGATGGACACCGACGTAGTTCAGCTTATATTATTTATCCACGACAACAATAATGCAGCTTTGGGTTCTTAGTGGAATAACCTAAAATTAATAATTCATAATATTTAATTAAAAAATTTAATTAATATTATGGTATTATTGGAGCTCAGAACTGTAGGTCCATTTGGTCCTCGTGCTTAGACCCGGTCGGCGGTTCGGCTCCGGTTCGGAACCGAACCGAACCGGCCGATTTCCGGTTCCACAAGTGTGGAACCGGAACTTTGAACCAAACGGAACCGACCGGTTCTGTTCCGGTTCGGTTCCTAACCTTTTTTTTTTAAAAAATTTGAAAATTAATTAAAATAAATGAGATTAATTTTATAAATAAAAAAAATTATTACATTGAAGAGCTTGAGCTTAAATTTTTAAAAATTTAAGTTGCCTAAGTATCCTCCAAGGGTGAGAGGAATCAAAGCTCACGTAGTTCCATTACAATTTTAAGACATATCCCCTTTTTAAATTACAATTTTACAATTATCAATCATAATTATCAGTTGATCCTTCGGCTCCGGTTCCGCTTGCACTTATTGTTGCACTTGAAGAAGCATTATCGAACAAATCTTCAAAATCATCGGGGGCATCTTCTTGTTGTCTCAGATCAGCTCGAGTCCAATCATCCACACAAGCTGTTGCTTCTAGAGTGCTTGGATGTAATGAAGATCGCCTAGCTTCCAATATATTACCTCCCAAGCTGAAGGCTTGCTCAATCGCAACGGTGGAAATAGGTGCTGCCAATATCTCTTTAGCAATAATTGATAAAACATGATATATATTTTGATGCCGGTTCCACCATTCAAGGATTTTAAAATTTTTACTGCATAAACTTTCATTAGAAAACTCAAAATTTGTAGATAAATAATTATCTAATTCAGGGTTATTAGTTGTTGTCGTATCCCTAGATTTTTTATTTCGTTGCAATAACCAACGATCCCCTGCGCTAAGTCTTGTTTGAATTACCGGTTCGCTACTACTAGATTGACCTAATGTTCCTAAGTTATATCTTACAATATAATCATTAAATAAAATAATTAAATCACTTCTTAATTTCTTCATTATGCTCGTAATATCAACATCATCTAATATTCTTAAATAACCATAGTAAGCTTGTAAACCACCATTCAAACCTTCTAATTTAAATCTAGGATCAAAAACAGCAGCCAATAAGATAAAGTAAAGGAATTTCTCTAAAATAATTCAACCATTTTACCTCATAGCAGTAATGGCTTCGAGCAAAACAATATCATTAGGGTCGTCACTGTCAACATGTTCATCGAGAGTGCCAACAATATTCAAACTCTCAAGAAGAAATAAATGTGCTGTAGGATAATAAACACCGCTAAAAATAAAGTAGCATCATAAAAACTCTTAAAATATCTAAAAAAATTTCACAAATATCTCATTGACTAGGATAAAGTGTGATATTTTGAACATGTTGAGAAAAAAAAAAAACTACATAATGCATCTTTGTATTGAAATGCTTGACATAAAAGAAAATAAGTAGAATTCCAACGTGTTGGAACATCTCTTGAAAATTTAATCGGTTTAATACCATTTATTTTACAAAACTTGGTCCATTCTCTCCTAACTTGAGAATATGACCAAATACAGTTAAGTGCCGTTTTAATTGGATCAATGAAAGTTATTAGGGATATATTAGTAATTTATATTTTAATTTATAAATTTTTTAATAATTTTTTTTTTACTTATTGGGGCAGGGAGCCAACGGCTACTAGCCGTTGGGGCCTCCAACCGGAACCGAACGATTCCGGTTGGAACCGTAGAACCGGTGGAACCGTAAGGTTCCACCTGTTCCGACCGGTTCGAGTTGGGGACGAACCCCAACCGAACCGGTCGCCAACGATTCCGGTTCGGTTCCGGTTCCGAACCAAACCGTGGCCGGGTCTACTCGTGCTAGCTCGATATATTATAGCAAATAAATATAATTGTATAGTCCAATTATATACTCTCACACACACCACACACATATATATACATACATATATATATATTATTAATATGATTAATAATTTTTTGTCACACTTGAAACTATATATTAATTTTAATATATGGTTTTACATTATAAATAGTTATATGATAATTATTTTATTAAATTATATTGTATGATTTAATAAAATTTTGAATTAATGGATTTCCAAAAATGTATTTTGGAAACCCTTGATTTGGAATAAAAGTTGGATCTTTTTATTTAGTAATACTTTTAATGTCATTATGATGACATTTAATAAAATTTTGGATGTTACAAAATTGTAGAGGGTGGCCGAATTTTTGGAAGAAAAAAAGGGAAGAGTTTTGTTTATTTTTGACAACCTAAACCCTAAGTATAAAAAGAAAATTTTATTTTATTTTTGATCTCTCACACTTTTCAAAAACCTAGTTCTTATTTTTCCTCTCAAGAGTTGAAAGGAAAAAGTGTGAAGAACAAAAAGAAAAACTAAATAAAAATAACTTGGTGTGAGTGTGACAACTTGAAAATTTCAAAAGTGTTTAGGGATTTGATTGATCTTATGAGTAAAGTCCACTCTTGTTTTTATTAGTAGCGAGTAATAGTATGGAAGATCTTTTGGAACTCGAAATAAATTTTCATTTACCTTCTTTATCCCCACGACAGTGAACATGAAAAACTGCTTACTATCACCACTTCCAACTTGTTTCGGGGCTCGATTTGCGTTGTATTTTTGCCCAGAAAATTTGAGAATACAAATGGGTGTTTTATGGCCATTGTGGTGAAAAAATTGGACCTGAATTGCTGTCATTATTCACGCAAAATATAAGCTATTTTTGTATGAGCTGTACGCGCGTATCATGTGCAAAATAGTCCATTTTTGTGCTGCTGTTCGGGGCGCTATTTGAGACTAGAAAAATAGTCAAAAACAGAAGTAAAACAAGTCCTAAAGGGCTGGACAGTTTCAAGTTAGAAGGGGAAAATGCAGAAAAAATTTCAAGGTTGATCCCATTGTCTAACACGCTTCCGCCGCACGGGAAATCATTTCTCATAATTGGTATCTAGAGAGAGGTTGAAAAGTGTTCTTAAACCTCCTTATTTTTATTAAAAAGTTTCTGTTTTTTTATTATTTATATGTGATATAAATTATTTTATGCATGTTGTGATGAGTAGATACAAATCTTATGTTCATGTGATGAATGTATTGCATTGATCGTAAATTTTTCCCGCTCTTATTTTTATGTTATTTTATTTTTTGGGAATGTAAGGCCATAAGGCCAATTTTTACAAGTGTTGTAAATATTTTGCCTATGTAAAATTATTAAGTTGTAGTAATTTTTGTAATTGAGGAGCCGATGCCGCCAACGACTTAACACCATTCCATGGAGCGAGATTTGAAGACCAATGGATGCCTTGGTAAATTTTTGTACTAATTAGACTAGTATAGGAAAAATAAGAGTCCAGTCAATGCATTTTTATTTTATGTTATATGTATGTTTAATTCGAAATATTTGAATAACATGTCATATAACTAGGGTGCATACTCTTGTATTTTCACATGTCATAACATGTAATAGATGTACAGATATTCTAGTCATAAAATTCGATTTTATGAAATTTAAATGAGTTAAATTGGAATATGATATGCATGAAAAAAAAATTAATAAGATTAATTGGTTTAAGGGTTTAAAATTGAAAATTGGAAATTGGAAAATCAAAATTTAAATATAAATATGGGATTTATAAGTGCATTATATTTTCCCTTAGTATATCGGATGAAAACCCGGATGTAAATTTCATAGCTGATTATGAATGGACGGTAGTGTGGTCTGCACTCGTGACACAATTCCACCTACCATTGGAATTTATAAAACATTTATTTTAAAAAATATCGAATGGAAACTCGGGAAGCGATCTGACCATAGAGGTTCCACAACCACCCCAACATATGTCACAATTGGAACTTATATTGATTTTCATATAAATGATTATGGGATAATTATTTAATTTAAAATATTATATTTATTAAATTATATTTTATATATAAGTTAAAAATTCTATCTTGGAAGTGAGTGGATTTAAAATGGTGATTTTAAATTCATCATTTAAAAAATGGAAGTTACAATATTTTATTTTGGCAAAATGAAGACATTTAATAAAATATTTTTGGTAGAAAAATTAGGCTATTGGCCGAATTTTACAAGTAAGAGAGAAGGGTTTGTCTTATTTTTTTTGACAACAAATTAAACCCTAAATATAAAAGGAAAATGATTCACCCTAATTTCTTTTGGAAGAAACTCTAGTCATCTTTATTCTTGTTTTCTCTCAAGTGTTGAAAGAAAAATAAAAAAAAATATGTGATAATTTTAATCTCTAAATTGTTTAGGGATTGTGATGTGAGTCTAACCCACTCTAGCTTTTACTGGTAGCGTGTCATAGCATGGAAGACCATTTGGTGTTGAAGCAAAATCTTCATTCTTCCATTCCATTGTGCTCACGGTAGTGAGCAGAATATTATGCTCACTGCCACCAATTTTGCTAGTCTTTTGACAATTGTTTTCGTAGTATTTTTGCCCATAAAATTTGGGAATACAATGGAGTATTTTGTGTACGTTTTGGGGAAGTTTTGGAGTAATTATATTATCCAAAATAGTGGCAGAAAAATCAACAAATAGCCAGCATAAAATAATGAGCTGTGCGCGTGTAAAGGGTGTTTTCGGTGAGCAAAACAGTCCAGTTTTTGGGCTAATGTTCGGGAACTATTCGGGGATGGAAAATTAGTCAAATCAGAAGCAAAACAATTCCTAAAGGGCTGATCAGATTCGGCTAAGAAGGGGTAACAGCAGAAAAAATTTTCAAGGTCGATCTCAGTGCCTAACATGATTCCGCCGCGCGAGAAATCGTTTCCTACACTTTGAAGAAAAGGCTTGCGTTTTTCAGACATTTTGGATAAGAAATGACTCAAGACTGATACCTTTCCTGCTAGGCTCTGAACCTCACAGAATGTCTGTGGCTCCTCAATCTCTGATATGGTTCTAAGCTGAGTCGGATTGACCTCAATCCCCCTCATATTCACAATGTAGCCTATGAACACCCTGTCGATATCATGTATGCACATTTTAACGGGTTAAGCTTCATTTTGTACCTCCTAAATATGACGAAGCTTTCCTCCGCCTCTCAAATATGGTCTGAGGCTGCCTTGCTTTTGATCACCATATCGTCTATGTAAGCTTCAATTGTTTGTTCGATCAGCCTCTGATAAGTGGCTCCTACGTTTTTTAATCCAAATGGCATCACCTTTTTTCTAGCAGATCAACCCTCTTTTGGTGATGAAAGCAATGTGTATCCTATCTTTTTCTTTAATTCGGATCTTGTTGTAGCCTGAGAACGAAAACAAGAAGCTCATTCTCTTATACCATGTTGTTGCGTCTAACAGATGATCTATCTTTAGCAGATGGTGGCTATCATTCGAGCATGCCTTGTTAAGGTTGGTAAAGTAGATGCAGAATGTCAATTTTCCATACTTCTTGGCCACTACAACCACATTTGATACCCATTCAGGGTATTGGCAAGGTTCTATGGCACTTACTTCCAATAACATGTCCACTTCTTCGTTGATGATCATGTTCCTCTCAAGGGCGAACCATATTTGCGTTTGCTTGATATGTGGAAACTTCGAATCAATATTGAGACAATGAGCTAACTCAGCTGGGTCCACCCATGTCATATCTTTATGCGTCCATGTGAACACACATTTGTTCCTCATGAGCATCTTCATTGTCTTCTCTTTCTCATCGGCGGATAACAATGCTTTTACCAACATATTTTTCTCCAGCTCTGCTTAATCTAAAATCATCTCTTCGAGATTCTCGATGGTATTTTCCGACCTGTCTGGCTCATCCTCCAAGTGTTTCAGGTAGGCTAATAGACAGACATGTAATTGTTATTTTTCACCATTTGTTTCCTCTCTAGTCTCGCCAAACCTCTATATATATCCCTTTGACATCCTGTGCACTCCATCTGAGCTGATATTGTAGCATCGGCTAGCCTATGAGGGGTCGTCTTTGATATCGGTAGTATATAACTCGTTCATGGATCGGCACCTCATTACTTTGTGTAGGGTGGATATTACACCTTTCATTGCATGGATCCACTTCCGACCCATAATCACATTAATTTGGGACGCAATGTTGATAATTAGGAACTCAATCGATACCATCCTCTCTGTCGCGTAAACCAGTACTGTTATTGTTCCTAATGGCCTTACTTTCACATTATTGAATGTGAACACAGGCTTCAAAGTGGGAGGGATGAGGTTCTGATATATCCTTATATGTTGGAATGCTTCCCAAAAGATGATGTTTGAACCGCTCCCTCTGTCTACCAGGACGTGGGACACCATTGCATCTGCTATGCGTAGTCTGATTATTAGAGTATCTGAATGCGCTGGCCTCAACATGTCTATGTTTCTGTTTGTGAAAGATATTGATGCTGAGTATGTGGATGGCCCTACTTCTGCCTTAACGCAGTTTACCTGAAATCCCAGGGCCCTCATCTGATCCTCATTCTCTGTGAGCCGACGCTTCATTTTGCGCTGTTTACCTTGCCCTTCCTCGAGCACGTCCATCTTTACACGGAAGACATGTGGCAACCCTCATTTACTCTTGATGCGATGTTTGGTACTGCCTCAGATCTCTGCTGGGTATTTCTCTGATCTTGGTGCCTCTGGTAGTTGACTTCCCATGGTAGAGCTCTGACTTCCAACTGGCACTTTCCTTTTAAATATTCTAGTAACTTGCCATTTTTCATAATTGCTTTCAACTGTCGATACAGGTTCTTGCATCTGGTAGTGGTATACCCAACATCCTTATGAAACTCACAGTACAGCCCACTATGGGTTGGGGGAAATTCTGAGAATGTGAGGCGTGAGGAGCCTCCGAATGGGTTTGGGGATGAAATCCCCACTTTTGATGATGACATGGTAGAATATGCGACAGAAAGAATGACTGGGTCTCAGGCATAATTTCAGAAGCTTCGGGATCATGTAGAAACGGTTACCCGCAAAATGAGGGGTAAACATGAAGAGTTGTTGGATTATGAGGCAATGAACTTCGAAGAACAGTTGCCAGCTCAGTTCAAGATGCCGGAATTGGCCAAGTTCAATGGGAATGGGGACCCGAGGGTCCATCTTCGACAATATGTTTCAGTTATGAGTTCAGTGGGCTTGTCACAGCGTCAGGTGCAGAAAATGTTTGAGATGTCACTTGAGGGGGCGCCGGTAGTTTGGTATCACATGTATGCTTACACCCACCCTAAAAAGTTTTTTTTTTTATTTGCTCGGTATCCAACAAAAAGAAAATTTGCAAGAAGACTTTTGCCCAGCAAGAAAACAGTAGCTGCAGGGAACAAAAAGATTGCTCTCGGTTTTTGTTTTTTCTCTCTCGGTTTATTTTTATAGCAAAACTGCTCACTGGTTGCTCTGAAAAATTGATCTCGTTTTTCCTCAAAGAATTTCTTGGTTTTTTCACACACTTGTCCCAAAGCATGAAACAACTTTATATAGAAAAAATTTAGACCGTTTGACTTAATTACAAAACGTTCTGCACTTTAAATTTGTTTTACGTTTTAATATTAAATCAAATAAACAGTAACAGCAAAACGTGTTTAATAAAAATAAATATGAAATTTAAGGAAAAAATTGTAAAGAATTAAAAAGAATTAAAAATTTTCATTTACTCTTGCAACTCCCCAATTTAAAATTTTTATAACAACTCTTTTAAATTCTAAACCATATAACTCCCTTATTAAAATCCACATTTACAACAATCCCCCACTTGAATTTTAATAAAACATTTTCATCGAGCAATATAATATAAGGTTGTGCATAAATAAAGTGTTGGGGTTGGTGCTCAGAGCGCCAATCCGCATCGTATTTATGTCTGATTCATGAATACGATCAATTCCTTTTTTCCATAATATTACTTATTTATGATTGTACCTATTGTTTTTATATACGTATTCGATCTGATTACGATTAGATTGAAACTAAATGTGGTTTAGTGATATGTATATATTAGACAAAGGCCCGATAATATATATTACAGTACACAGTTACAAAGGTAGTTTGTAATTGACATTGTGAAGTGTCACTGCTAAATGTATATTATCAAATATAGTTCCTGGTCAAGATTTACTAACACGGGTCGGTTAGTCAAATCTATTGAGACCAGTACATGTCGTATATCGAGACTTGGTCCGATGGTTTATCCCAATGAACCATGAGTTTAGGGAGACTCGTATAGACGTGTAGGTATTTATAATGGATAAACATAGAACGACTCACCGAATATTCTTAATGGATGGTACACCAACGTCAATAAGAATCTTCTCGAGTTGAGTAGCATAGTGGTCATTCGACTTGAGATACCATTGTGGATGTATGAGACATCCTCCACACTTAGATGGCAGTCACGTCACCGATCCATTTAGATCAGACCTCCGCCTGTTTGTTGGGTGTGGACCGATCCTCAGGATATCATGTGTGCATCAAGATAAGATCCGTCAGTTCTGTGTACAGAGTATAGGTAGTCCATATATGATTAGCAGTCTGTTAAATCTGTGGCCACATTATACTTCGGAAGAAAGTTCCGAAAGTTATTTAGAGATTGCTAATAGATACGTCGACGTGATATTACCTATAGAGATTTGACGTTTACATATGTATCTCTGGTATTATCTGGATACCTGTGACGGAGGGATTATACGTATGTAATGACCTCGACCTGTATGATTCAGCTAGTTTATCAGTGGTCGTCATAATCTACGGGTAGGTAAATTATGGACACGAAATTGGATTTTGTGACGGATATACCTGAATCAAGAGAGTCTCACTAATTAAATATACTCGTAAAGCACTAGGGCAACATTTATAAATAATACTGATTATTTATAAATCGTTTAAAGGTTAAACGAAAAATACATGCGATGGGACTTAATAGTCAGTTCCTAATTTTTTGTGTATTTGCATTTAATATTAGATTTTATCAAATACACATTAATTAATTGTCAAATTGAGATATTTGACTAATATCATAAATATATATGTATTTGATATTTAATGTATATATAATACATATATTTAATATATTTGTATTTAAATAATTATTTAATTATTAATTTGTTAAATAATTAAATTAATTAAAAATATAAATATCTAAGGTTATGATATTTTATTTAATGGCTTGAGTTGCTTTTGTTGACTTGTTAAAAGGTTATTAAGTTGTAATGATTCAAGTAAACAAGTTGACAAAGCTTAAATGAAACAAATAAAAAATATCATAATATTTTCCCCTATGTCTAGTTTCGGCCAAGGCCAAATATGAGGGGTATATATTGTTTGTTTCATTTTTTAGGGTTTCATAAGTTTCAAACACACAAAAACAACACAAAAGAAGTTGAGAGCAGGCTTGAAGGACAAAAGGAAAAAGTCTTGAAAAACTTATTTTTGTAAGTATTTTCATTAAGTCTTCAACATGGAAATTGTTTCTAACATGCTTAGCATCATTTTGTGTTTCTTGGATGTTCTCTCTTTTCTTATGGTTTGTGTTTATTTGTTTGAGAACTTGGATCAAAGATTGATGCATGTAAGCAAGCTTGAAATGGTTTCAAAGCTTTACTTTTGATTTTTGGAAAATCAAGTTGTCATTCTAGAGTTGGTAAGCCACTCCTTGGTGACCTATCGATTAGGGCCCCCCAGAAGACCTTGGTTTTTCACTTTGTGGAATATCTGCTCATGTGATAGGGTGAACTTATACAATATCATATCATCTTCCCATCTTGGTCGCTTGGGTTCTGTAATGACCCCAAGTATTTTGTGTAGATAGTGACACTAGGGATTTTCTTTTCCGGGCTAGCAAATATTTTCCGGGATTGATTTGAGACAATATTTTCCGGGCTAGCAAATGATGGTTTGATTAGGAAGTTCATGTTTGGGTAAGATTTGGTATCTCATATTAGTTAGGGCATTAATGTGATAGGATTTTTGGTGGTGATAAGATGGTGAGGAGTGTTATTTGATGGTATTTGATGTATTGAAATTGTTGTGTGGAAATGAAATGGATTTGGGGACTAAATATGCATGAATGAAATATGCCCCTGGAATCGGCGTCGCTACGCGACGCGCCAAACTCGCATCGCGATGCAGACGAGGCAGAAAGGTGCATCTGTTTTACACGGGCACGTCGCGACGTGAGCTTGCGTGCGTCGTAACGTGATCAAGGTAGAGACATGCATATGATTTGCATGAGCGCGTCGCGACGCGACACCAGAAACAAGAATTTTTTTAGAAGATGCGACGCGTAACCAAGAGTCTGAATTTTGATTTACATTTCAATTAAAGAATATAAATGTTCTAAGGGGGTAATCCAATTAGATTAAGAAGTTTTATGTGATTTCGAACCGTATTTTATAACTCATGTTTCTAACTCAGTGTATTCCATATAGATACTCATCAGGAGCCGCGTTCGCCCCCAGCGACGTAAAGAAAACTTGATCTGACTTCAATCTGTGAGTGGATGTTTTTGTTTTTTCAAAATTGATTTGTATTCACTTCTTATTGTTTCAGATTTAAGTTAAATGTTTTAGGGCGTTAGCCTTATTGATTTACATTTATTTCTTGTGCAAATAAGTTTAGAATTTCTTAAAGTTTAAAAGCATGAGTTTTATGATATTTTCGAGACATGGGGGGAAAACTCACCTCAGCTCTCACTTATGGAATTGACAGACAGAAGACCGTGTGCACACGCAGCTCAGGGCTAGGGGGACGGTGATATGTAACGCCCCTAGACCCTACTTTAAAGGTCAGGTAGTATCGTGGATCAGCACTACCAGCTCTAGTTTCGTGGCTTGGGGGACAACGATACTTAACGCCCCAAGACCATCAGTTTCAGGGACATGAGTGGCATGAGTTGGGGGACGGTGATACGTAACGCCCCAAAGTCATAGTTTTGCACTTCTAGCTTCGGTTAGGCATATGGAGGGTCGGCGATACATAACGCCCCCATATATCAAATTTTTCCGCAGTACCAGAGATATTTTCGCAGAAAGTTTTCAGAAAAGCTTTTCTCAGATTTTAAGGAAAAAAAACCCAGCTTTCAAGCAATGTTTCAAAAGCATTTTCAGACTTAATGAATTTTATACATATGTTCTGATTTAGATTCTTGTTTTGTAGCTCCACTCACTGAGATCATATGGACTCACCCCCACCACTTCCAAGTTTTGTTGCAGGATTCCTCTTTTGGTGAGCCATGTGCCATTTTTGGAGACCCAGTTCAAAGATAAGTGTTACACTGCAGTCACTAGTATTAGGTCCATCTTTCCAGAGCTATGTTCATATAGAGTGTAGTCATCTGAGATGTCATTTTGTTGTATCATTCGACATGTGTTTTATGTTGTATACATATTGTAAATACTCTTACTCATGTATATATGCATATATTTAATTTTATGATCTTGCATTCAAGTTTATTTAAGCATTTAAGTTTACAAGCATGATCTAAAGACATTGCATAGCATTAAGACAAAAGCAAGTATTCTAGTACATGTGTTAGAGGCTTAGGCGACAGTGGGATCTGTTGCTTGCCGATAACATTTCCGTACTGGGGATGTTACAAAGATGGTATCAGAGCATGGTCTAGGGAATCAGTGATTGCAGTAATGGAGTAACAGTGGCTTGTATATGTGGTATATCAGGCGTACTACTATATATAAGTGACTATTCACTCTGGTAACATTGTCTCGAGGCTTGTCTCATTTTAATAGTTTATGATTCTTTTACATGTAATTGACCATTTCTTTTTCTTTCTTAATTTCTTAGATTCCATGCCACCCAATGGAAGAACCGGAGTCAGAGGTAGACCTAGGCGTGGCAGGGCGCCTCAAGGTATAAATTTGGATCAGAGATCAGTAGTACCTCCCCCTGAGCCAGATAAGGGGTAAATGGTATAGTTAGTTCATGAGAGTATTGTGGGGGAATGTAGAGTTGCGCCTGTGGTCCAGCCCAATGACCCAGTAGTTGCGGGCTTATAGCAGATTCAGCAGTCAGTGGCAGCTTTAGCTCAGTTAATTACCCGACAGCCGCAGCCACCGGGCCCAGAGCCGAGAGCTGCAGAACCCACTCTTCATGTACCACCACCAGTAGGGGTATCCATGGCTCACCAAACAGTAGATTCTCCAAATATACCAGACCCTACTACATTCCGAGCTGGACTTTCTGTTGTCACATGAGCCACCTCCAGTAACGGTTCAGGTCATGTAGTGGCAAGAACTACTGGTATCATTACATAATTTCCAGAAGCTTCATCCTCCCATATTTTCGGGAGTGGAAACCTCCCCTGATCCTTGTGGTTTTATTGAGGAATCAGATAGGATATACACGACTTTGGGGTTTTCTGCGGAGAGGGCAGTAGAGTTAGTTAGTTTTCAGGTTAGAGATGTCGCCAACACATGGTTTATGTCCGTTCGAGAAGGTCGGCGACGAGATGCTCCTCCTCTGGCATTGGCTGAGTTTAGTACAACCTTTCTGTCCAGATTCTTGCCACATAGTATAAGGGATGCCAGAGCCCGAGAGTTTGAACAGCTGGTACAAGGCGAGCAGATGACAGTTTCTGAATTTGACATAGGGTTCACACGATTGTCTCGCTATGCCCCACATCTGATCAGTACGGAGGAAATGAAGGTGAAAATGTTTGTAAATGGGCTTCGAGACTATTTATTCTGCTCCATTCATTTCACAGAGACCACTACCTACACCTAAGTTCTTGATGCTGCCCTGCGGTTTGAAGCACAGGTTGGGGAGAGACAAACAGAGAGGAAGTCTCAAAAGAAATCTAGATCGGAGGAGAGGACTAGGCCGCAGCAGAGTGGCCCTAGTAGACAGCAGCAGATGTCAGCTCCGCTTACGGCACGTAGAGATATGGTTTCAGTTCAAGGGGGTCAGGATCGTAGGCTGACTCAGAGTGTCACTTCTTGTGCATTTTCTTCTCCCTCAGTAGCCCAACCTGGGCGAACTCTACCACAATGTCCTATTTATGGACGAGCTCATACCGGGACTTGTAGATCTGGGAGTAGAGGTTGTTATCGGTGTGGGCAGTTTGGTCATTTGAAGAGAGATTGCCCGGTACCAGTAAATCAGTTGCCATCTTTCAGTGCCGCCCCATCTACACCCAAGCCACGGCCTAACAGAAATATAGGAGGAGGAGAGTAGAGGTCAGTGGGTAGAGGACAACCAGTAGGAGGAAGGGCCAATCAGTGGGTGATCGATGACATGCTTCCTCCAACAGAGTTGTGGGCAAGGTGTATACCCTCACTCCCCAGGAGGCACATTCATCTAATGTGATGGTCACATGTACATTGCTGATCGATTCTGTACAAGCAATGGTTTTATTTGATTCAGATGCTACACATTCTTTTGTGGCACCGTGTTTTGTGACTCAGATGGGTAGAGACGTTGAGCCTTTAGACTCCCCTATTATTATTGCTACCCAGTATGAGACCCCTTAGAAGCTACTCAATGTGTGAGACATTGTTCTATAGACATTGACAGATATTTTTCCTATGCCGATTTAGTAGTGTTGGGTATTTTAAGCTTCGATGTCATTCTGATGATGGATTGGCTAGCTAAGAACCATGCGGTACTTGATTATCTGGAGAAGACCGTTACGCTACATGTTCCTGATAGGCCAGTAAAAGTCTATCAGGGAAATAGAACTGTAGCGCCTCATAATTTGATATCAGTTATGCAGGCATTTAAGCTACTTCAGAAGGGTAATATGGGTTACTTAGCTTGTGTAACAGATAGTAAAGTGGAAATTTAGATCTTGAACAGATCTTGGTGGTAGGGAGTATCCTGATGTGTTTCCAGATGAGTTGTCAGGATTACCTCGGGATAGAGAGATTGAGTTTTGTATAGATGTTATACCAGAAACCATATATCGATTCCTCTATACAGAATGGCCCCTGCAGAACTCAGAGAGTTGAAGGCGCAGTTACAAGACTTGCTAGATAAGGGCTTTATTCGCCCCAGCGTGTCCCCATGGGGTGCTCCGGTGTTGTTTGTAAGGAAGAATGATGAAACATTGCGATTATGCATCGATTATCGGCAACTGAATAAGGTGACGATCAAGAACAATATCCACTGCCAAAGATTGATTATCTATTTGATCAGTTGTAGGGGGCGCAGTGTTTCTCAAAAATTAACCTGCGCTCGGGTTATCATCAATTGAAGATTAAGGAGAGTGATGTCCCGAAGATAACATTTCGAACCAGATATGGGCATTACGAATTTTTAGTAATGTCATTTGGTTTGACCAATGCCCCTGCATCGTTTATGGATCTGATGAACAAGGTGTTTAAACCTTTTCTAGATCGGTTCGTGATAGTCTTTATTGATGATATTATGGTGTATTCACGTAGTGAGCAGGAACATGCAAGACACTTGCACCAAATGTTACAGACACTGAGAGAACAGAAGGTATATGCTAAGTTCTCGAAGTGTGAGTTTTGGTTGACAAATGTGGTATGTTTGGGGCATGTAGTGTCCAAGGAAGGAATTGGGGTAGATTCCCAGAAGATAGAGGCTATTCAAAATTAGCATCGGCCGAAGAGCGTAACAGAGATTCGTAGTTTCTTGGGATTAGTGGGGTATTATAGGAGGTTCATAGAGAATTTCTTCAGAATAGCTGCTCCATTAACGCGGATAACTCAAAAGAATGTGAAGTTTGAATGGTCTGATGCATGTGAGAAGAGTTTTCAGGAACACAAGCATCGCTTCACTACTGCTCCTATTCTTACACTGCCAGCGGGATCATGAGGATTTACAGTATACTGTGACGCTTCTATAGTGGGTTTAGGTTGTGTATTAATGCAAATGGGGAAAGTGATTGCTTATGTTTCCAGACAATTGAAGCCTTATGAGCAAAATTACCCCACCCATGATTTGGAGATGGCTGTAATAGTATTTGCTCTGAAGATATGGCAGCATTACTTGTACGGTGAAAGGTTTGAAATTTTCACCGATCATAAAAGCCTTAAGTATATCCAGAGCCAAATTGAGCTTAATTTGAGACATAGGAGATGGGTAGAGTTGTTGAAAGATTACGACTGCTCCATTCAGTACCATCCGCGAAAAGCTAACGTTGTGGCAGATGCCTTAAGCAGAAAATCTATGGGAAGCTTAGCTCATTTGCCAATTGAGCAATGGCGCCCAGTCAGACAGATGCAGAGTAGTATGCTGGATGGAGTGAACTTTCAGGTGACGACACAAGGAGGGTTATTGGAGTAGATTCAATTTAAATCCACCCTCGTCGATGAAATTAGAGTTGCACAGGAAGCGGATCCTGAGGTGCAATAGATTAGATGTCGATTACAGCAAGGTACGGAGGATGAGTATTACCTAGACGGTGAAAATCTTATCAGGAAGCATAATAGAATCCTTGTTCCTCCAGTCCTAGAGTTGAAAAACTTGATATTAGTTAAGGCCCATACTTCATCTTGCACCATGCATCTTGGGATCATCAAGATGTATCACGACATTAAGGATCTGTATTGGTGGGATGGCATGAAAAATGATGTGGCTGAATTTGTCACCAGGTGTCTCACTTGTCAGCAGGTTAAAGCTGAACATCAGAGACCAACAGGAAAGCTACAGAGTTTAGACATTCCAGAGTGGAAGTAGGAGAAGATCACTATGGATTTTGTCTTTGGTCTCCCGCTACCTCAAAGGGTTGTGATTCTATATAGGTGATCGTAGATAGATTGACTAAATCATCACATTTTCTTCCAGTAAATACTAGCTTTACAGCAACCCAATATGCCAAATTGTACCTAGATGAGATAGTGTCATTGCATGAAGTACCTATCACAATTATCTCCGATCGAGGTTCTCAGTTTACCTCTAAATTTTGGCAGTCATTTCAGGAGGCTTTGGGTTCGCAGTTACACTTTAGCACAGCCTTTCACCCTCAGACTGAAGGTCAGTCAGAGCGCACCATACAGACTTTAGAAGACATGCTTCGGGCTTGTGCCATTGATTTTGAGGGTAGTTGGGACCAGTATTTACCACTTATAGAATTTTCTTATAATAATAGTTATCAAGCAATCATTCAAATGGCACCATTCAAGGCTTTGTCTGGGCGGAAGTGTAGGTCGCCAGTTGGATAGTTTAAGGTCGGGGAGCAGAAGTTATTGGGACCGGACTTGGTACAAGATGCCGTGGAAAAAGTTAAACTGATCAGAGAGAGGTTGAGTATTGCCCAGAGTCACCAAAAGAGTTATGCTGATAACCAGAGGAAAGATTTGGAGTTTCAAGTGAGAGATTTTGTGTTCCTGAAAGTATCTCATTTCAAGGGAGTCATGAGATTCGGAAAAAAGGGTAAACTCAGCTCTAGATTTATAGGGTCGTTTCAGATACTTCGGAGAGTTGGAGGAAGAGCATAAGAATTGCCCGTCCACCCAGTATGGACATGATACATCATGTCTTTCATGTATCTATGTTACAGAAGTATTTGCGTGACGAATCTAATGTGTTGGAGCCTCAGACAGTTGATATTCATCAAGACTTGTCTTATTCGGAACAACCAGTAGCTATCGTGGGAAGAGAGACAAGAAAGCTACGATCTCAATGGGTTTCTTCAGTCAAAGTGATTTGGCAACATCACAAGGAACAAGAAGCTACCTGGGAACCAGAAGAAACCATGAAAGATCAATATCCCCAACTCTTCGCTGATGAAGGTACACACCATATCCTTTAAACATTTTGATTCGAAGACGAATCATTTTAAGGGGGAGAATTTGTAACGACCCCAAGTATTTTGTGTGGATAGTGACGCTAGGTTTTCTTTTTTTCCGGCTAGCAAATATTTTCCAGGATTGATTTGAGACAATGATCAAATATTTGACTTTTAGCCCAACTTTCCTTATTTCCCTTCTAAGGCCCAAAAACAAATTTTAGAAGAAATGTAAATAGAAGCTCAAGGCCCAAAACAAAACAAAAACAAATTTTACTAGATTTCTCTAGAAAATGATTAACTATCAACAAAGGAGAAAATCATTCTTCATTTCCTGGGTATGTACGTGAGATAGAGGGAGAGGAGGGATAGAGAGAAAGTTACATTTCCTTAACAAAATTTGAAACTAACAAGGTAATTCATTCAAGCTCAACTAAGAAGAAGGAAAAAAAAAGGGATCAATGGGCTTTATTGGGGAAGAAGAAGATTGAATCAGGGTGAGTAAGGCATGACCCAAACTTTGATGTTTTGGGTTTTAATGGTGTGATGATAGTAGTATGATTATGATTAGTGGAAATTTATATATTGATGATTGTTTGATTAGGAAGTTCATGTTTGGGTAAGATCTGGTATCTCATATTATTTAGGGCAAAAAGGTGATATGATTTTTGGTGGTGATAAGATGTTGAGGATTTTTATTTGATGGTATTTGATGTATTGAAATTTTTGTGTGGAAATGAAATGGATTTGGGGACTAACTATGCATGAATGAAATCTGCCCCTGGAATCGGCGTCGCGACGCAGACGAGGCAGAGAGGTGCATCTGTTTTACATGGACGCATCGCGACTCGAGTTTGCGTGCATCACGACGCGATCAAGACAGAGACGTGCATATGATTTGCACGGGCGCGTCGCGACGCGAAGGGGACCGGCATCATGACGTGACACCAGAAACAAGAATTTTTTTAGAAGATGCGACGCGTAACCAAGAGTCTGAATTTTGATTTACATTTCATTTAAAGAATATAAATGTTCTAAGGGGGTAATCCAATTAGATTAAGAAGTTTTATGTGATTTCGAACCGTATTTTATAACTCATGTTTCTAACTCAGTGTATTCCATATAGATACTCATCAGGAGCCGCGTTCGCCCCCAGCGACGTAAAGGAAACTTGATCTGACTTCAATCTGTGATTGGATGTTTTTGTTTTTTCAAAATTGATTTGTATTCATTTCTTATTGTTTCAGATTTAAGTTAAATGTTTTAGGGCGTTAGCCTTATTGATTTACATTTATTTCTTGTGCAAATAAGTTTAGAATTTCTTAAAGTTTAAAAGCATGAGTTTTTGATATTTTCGAGACATGGGGGGAAAACTCACCTCAGCTCTCACTTATGGAATTGACGGACAGA
Organism: Zanthoxylum bungeanum; assembly: GCA_019454045.1. Taxonomy (NCBI): domain Eukaryota; kingdom Viridiplantae; phylum Streptophyta; class Magnoliopsida; order Sapindales; family Rutaceae; genus Zanthoxylum; species Zanthoxylum bungeanum. The sequence continues at coordinate 40,236 of SKCR01006685.1, read as the reverse complement.
AGACCGTGTGCACACGCAGTTCAGGGCTAGCGGGACAGTGATACATAACGCCCCTAAACCCTAGTTTCAGGGTCAGGTAGTAGCGTGGATCAGCACTACCGGCTCTAGTTCCATGGCTTGGGGGACGGCGATACGTAACGCCCCAAGACCACCACCAGTTTCAGGTACATGAGTGACATGCTTTGGGAGACGGCGATACGTAACGTCCCAAAGTCATGGTTTTGCACTTCTGGCTTCGGTTAGGCGTATGAAGGGACGACGATATGTAACGCCCCCATACGTCAAGTTTTTCCGCAGTTCCAGAGATATTTTCGCAGAAAGTTTTCAGAAAAGCTTTCTCGGATTTTAAGAAAAAAAAACCCAGCTTTCAAGCAAAGTTTCAAAAGCATTTTCAGACTTAATGAATTTTATACAGATGTTCTGATTTAGCATCTTGTTTTGTAGCTCCACTCACTGAGATCCTCTGGACTCACCCCCACCACTTCCCAATTTTGTTGCAGGATCCTCTTTTGGTGAGCCATGTGCCGTTTTTGGAGACCCAGTTCGAGGACAAGTGTTACACTGCAGTCACTAGTCGTCGGGTCCATCTTTCCAGAGCTATGTTCATATAGAGTGTAGTCCTCTGAGATGTCATTTTGTTGTATCATTCGACATGTGTTTGATGTTGTATACATATTGTAAATACTCTTAGTCATGTATATATGCATATATTTAATTTTATGATCTTGCATTCAAGTTTATTTAAGCATTTAAGTTTGCAAGCATGATCTAAAGACATTGCATAGCATTAAGACAAAATCAAGTATTCTAGTACATGTGTTAGAGGCTTAGGCGACAGTGGGATCTGTTGCTTGCCGGTAAAATTTTCGTACTGAGGATGTTACAGGTTCTGACTCGTACCTTCCCATTTACTAAATACCTCTTAAGGTCTTGACTTACTTCATACCTTCATGTAACTTTCTTTTTCTAGAGTCTTGACTCTGCTCGCTTCTGGTTTGGTTTCTATGACCTTGATCTTCCACCGCGATCGCGGCGGATTGAGACAATCTGGTTCTATTTTCCATCACCTTAGCAGGCCATTTGCTCTGGTCTGTACTTCCGACATGTCATACAGAGGTGCCTTCAAGAACTCCTTATGAATGTAGGACATGCTGACCATCCCTCTTACGATGAAGGTTGCTGCTAACTTCGAGTGTAGGTTGTTGACGATGTTCATCTTGTCAACGAACCTCATTAAGTATTGACTGGGAGATTTACTGTATCTCTGTTCCAGCTACAGGTTTGTCATAGTAACTTCAGTGGGACAATTAACGTGGTACTGCTCAATGAACCCCCGCCTCAGGTATTCAAAACTCCATATCGATCTCTCTGGAAATTGTAGGAACCAAGATATGGCATTGTCAGCGATGGTGGTGACGAACAACTTGCACATTAGAGCCTCGTTGGTGGTTTCCAATGAGATCCTCTGCCGAAACTGCACCAAGTGAGAAAATGGGTTGGACCTTCAGTGTACTTGTCAAAACTGGGTGGGGTGAAGTCTCGGGGATTCAATTTCTCTTCGATCCACTCATGGAATGGTAAGGTGGACATGTCTCTGATTGCCAGGTCAGCTAGATTCATCGGAGTCTGCACCTGAATGCCCCCGATCCTCTTCGCTATTGCCGCCACCAACTTTTCGTCGACACATTCCTCTTTCCAGTTAACATTCTTATAGTTACGACTCATATCTAGGCCTTTTTATTTCTTTTTGTGTTCCACCTCTCTCCACATCCGACCATGATTTATAGAGCCTTCTACATCGGAGTCCGCATCATCGATCTCGAAAGGGCTCATTCCTTAGGGCCCCTCATTGTGGTTTTCATCTAGCCGCCCTTCCTTATGGAGGTCCTCGACAGCTACTCCTTCATTCTCTTCCTATTGTTCTTCGTGAGGCTCACTCCATGGATCTGGGCTCTGAATGTCTGATTCTCATGTTGCATGCCTATATCTGTTTCTGAAATTGCTTCTTCATGATCTGCATCTGGTCCTCCATCTACTTCATCATCTCGGTCCTCATCGTCGGGATGTCCATCATGGGCATCAAATGATTGGATACTTCATTCTCCTGGTAAGCAGCGGACACAGAGATTCTAGACTCATTATTTCTTGGGGCTATTTTTACTTGTTTGGTTGAACGAATTTTCTTGGGTTTAGTGATTGTAGAAAATCGTAGACACAACTTTTCGTCTCAAGTTCCCTAAAGACTGCGCCAATTGTTTGTGCAAGAATCCTCACAAATAATAGAATCATAAACAGTGAAAACTAAAATATTGATTTTAATAAAACTAGAGTCTTTTAGCCCAAATGTGTTATATTATTGCTTGATTATCAAAAGATCGATCCATTGTTCTAAGGATTCCCGTACTATTTATAATACTTCATTATAAGGAAAATAAACTGACAGTGGTTGCATTTCATTCATGTTTCCCACTAAATGACCCACTCCATAGAATCTCGAAGCTTCCCTATTATGGGCGGTTGTCCAGCTTAAAGAAACTGAAAGTGACTAATTGGCTGTCTGATTTATTATTTATAAGAATTATGTCATTAATGAGTCGACATTATGGGCTAATTCCTCGCATGATCCATGCTTACCTTTCTAGAGGTGAGTCTTAAACTGAGATCTTGCCAAAAGGTCCTGGATCCCGAGTCTGAACGGAGGTATTGGCTTCAAGCCCTGACAGAGGCTTATGAATCAGACTCTGGTGATGAGATCTTGAAGTCACACTCTGAAAAGAGATCCGATAATCAGAATCTGAGGAGATACTAAGGTTAGACCATGACGATAGTTCGGGATCTCTTTCGAAATGTGTTTGGCCACCACATATCACGCGCCTAATTTCTCCCCAAATATTTATTAAAAAATACATCCAACTAATAAGCATATTACATGTGTAATTTTTGAATATTATGCATGTATAATTTTTCCAAGCCAAAAAACAAACATCTAGGAAACACAAGTCATACCCCGACTATTTCGCCCATTTTATTTTCTTGCAACACTGAAAGCGAAACTGATCTCGCCTCATATATCTCTGTGAGTGATTATGCCCAAAGAAATGAATGACCGTACATAATCTTAATTAATTTCTTGTCCCGCTGCCTCCTGCTTTAACGCCGCAAGACCACAGAGACAGAATCACAAACCCTAGAATTTGATCCTCTTTTTCTCCCAGCCGTTAATACTTTAACATTTAGAAATTATTCATTAATTTTTTTTTTTAATTATGGGTAAGAGAAAGCGAGGTTCTGATACCACCCATAACAGTAATGATCCTCCTTCTTCTTCGGGTATGTTTTTTTTTCTTCTAATTTTTTAATATTATGCATTTATTTCTAACACTTGGTTACTCAGTTCTGCCTGTTTTTTTTTTTTTTTTTTCGGAAAAAATGTGGAAAATTAGAAGAAGAAGAGGTAAAGTTTTGATTTTGGAACCAAATCTGAGTCTAATTTCGAGAATTTCTTTTTGGGTTTAGTTAATTGGTTTGGGAGTTTTTGGGGAATTTTATACCTTTTAATGAAAATAGAGGGTTAGGGTTTGTTATTCTTTACGCTTATCTCTGATTCAGTGATTTGTTTTTGTTTTTGTTTTTGTTTTTGTTTTTTTGTTTGTTGATTAACAATATTGGGAATTGATGATCACATAAACATACTTCATTAGTAAGAATGATCTTTCATTTGTTTCAATTCTAGTTTCTAATGAGCATGAATATGTTTATGTTTCTTTCGTGAGTGTCATTTAGTGGAGTTGATCTCGTTTGGCTGAAAATAATGTTCGTTGACATTACCCGTTTCATTAGCATTTTCCCGTTTGAGTCGTCATCTGATTGCATTTGCTTCCCCTTCTGGATTCAGAAGGGTATGCTTGTTAATTAATTGTTGTTGTATTGTGGTTTATAAGAATGTAGTTTGGATTCAAATTTTTTTGAGACCGCGAGAAGGCTCACTTTTTCTCCTTTTTATTGTAGATAACATTCCATGCTCTTCTGGAACTGAAGTATTATCAAAAGAGGTTAGCTTTTCTTCCCTTTCTTTTTTTAATTCCTATTTATATCCTTGCTATCCAACATGATCATAATTGTGACTTGATTTTTTTCCCCTTTTTATTGCAGAAACCTTCTCGTTTAGTTGACTCGAGTGACTTGAAGCCTTTTTCATCTGGAATGGATATGACTGATAATTCTGTAAAGCTATTGAATGCCCACCATCATTATAATCTTGGCCGTTCTGTATTCTTAAAAAGATCCCGTCAACACTATAGCCATCAATACTCTCGAAGAAACTCAGGCAACCATGGCAATGCACCAAGTTCTCATGGGAAAGGTCCTGCTTTACGTGAAGAGAGGCCCTCCATCAAGTTGGCTAGTCATTGCAACACAGAACCTGGAAGCCACACAGGTAACATGGTTTTTTCGTAAGAAAATTTGTAGTCAATTACCAACTCAGAGGGTACTTATTTATGTATGCATACTCTAGATAGATAGTTATTATTTTCTGCATTAAAAAATACTACTTTGAATTGGAATACTTGATGTATATAGTTCTCATTATTATTATTTTTATTATTTATCAATTTCCAGAGAAGAGGGAAAAACCATTTAGCAGGTCGGAGAGAATTAGGTTCAGTTCCTTGGTAACAGATGCAGCATCACCTGATACAGTGAAGATCATATGCGGGATCTGTCAGAAGCTGTTGAGGCGTAAAGCTTATCTTCATGGAATGGGAAACACAATCCCATCTGGTGAACAATATGTAGTGGCTGTTTTAGTTTGTGGTCATGTATATCATGCAGATTGCCTGGAGCAGAGAACATCCTTTGAAGATATACCTGATCCACCCTGCCCGCTGTGTTTAGGCTCGCAGTCGCAGGCCGAATCTTCAGGAGCACAAGTATGATTTTGTACAGATGTGGACATTAACTAAATCTATGATATACTTACTAATCATCCAAGAGAGAGACAGGATATGCTTGGATATGAAATTTGCATGAATAGGTAGGCAGTTTATGTAACATGAGCAGACTGGTTACACAGGCTAGGATTTAGGCCTTGCATTGTATTACCAATCTTAGAGCTGTTAAAGTGTGTTGTAAAAACTTAATAATAATTGATTTGCAATCCTTAAATTTTTGCAGCTATTATGTTTTATTTATGTATTTGTTTTGGCGATTGCCTTGCAATTTCAGATTATCATTAAATTATTATTTTAAAGACCAAGTCTGATGTATATAATGCTCAAGTAAAAACCAATTGCATAAATCTCAATTTCCAGTCATATTGCATCCAATTGCATTTCAAAGTTAAATTTTCCCCAATTTGAGAATCAATCTTTGTTTGTACCTCTTGCTACCAACAAACCCACATGAACAACTGAACTGTGTCAGATGTGTTGCTCCTGAACAAATATAACCTGAAAGCATTTTTAGGAATTGACTAGTTAAATACTCTGGGAATCAATTTCTAGAAAATGGTCTCAACACAAGCTTAAATGAAGTCTTCTAGTTAGTGTGCTGCTGCTCAAGTACTGAAATCATTAAGTTTTATACATTGTTACACATACTAGTCGAAGGAAGCACAAAGGATCTATGAGGTTACCTCGCACAAAAGTTTATTTATGCCCTATCCCCTTGCACTTGGTGCAAGTAACTGTTCTGTGCTCTATTCTCAGAATTTTCTGTCTTCTCTTCTGATGGCTTGATGGCATTCTCTTCTGACACATTAAAGTAAATAAATGATGGCAAAATCATAAGTAATGTACATTGTCACACATACTACTCGAAGGAAGCGCAGAGGATCTCTGAGGTTTCCTTGCATGAGAGTTTATTATGCCCTATCCCCTTGCACTTGGTGCAAGTAACTGTTCTATGCTCTATTCCTATAATTTTCTGTCTTCTCTTCTGATGGCTTGATGGCCTTCTCCTCTGGTGGCTTGATGGCGTTCGGGAGGTGTAAGGAGGAAGTACCTGCTCAGCCCCTTCTTCTGTGGGAGCTTTTTCATTAGCACAAGGCTTGAAAATGGCTTCAACAAGGTTGATGGACTTGGAGTATGTTGAATGATAGCTATCAACAGTGAAGTAAGTCGAACAATAAGCATATACATCCCTGCCAGTGGAATTAAAGACAGCAATAGCATGGTGGCAAGGAAGTCCAGTTGCTTTCCACACCACACAACTACATTCTCTTTTATTCATATCAACAACATGCGTAGAATCACCTTGGACCTCAAACAATGTATCAGATGAGAACAATACCTTAGATAAAGTGCTCTTTGACTTGCATACTTTACTAGTTGCTCTCTTGATGGGATAAGATTTGTAGACCACCCACCTGAAACCATTCGACGGTTATTTATCATCTCCGTCATCTTACACAGTAGCCTTTCTAGTTTCTGTATGAGGGGTAGCTCCCACACTTCCTCTATCCAGTTACTGTAAGACTCTGCAACATCAAATGTAATATGCTGATAACTCTCACCCTTGAAAGCTGCATTTGTCCAATACTCTGGTCCAATTTGCATCATCCAGTCATAAGCATTTGAGGAAACCTTTTTGACTTGCTCGGCAGAAATCCTAAAACCATCAAGTCGGGCCGCACAGGCAGCAGCAAGAAAATTGACAGGCAACGAACCTTTCCCATCTCCATGAAATGGACCCTTCAAGTTTTTCACGAAATCATCCAACAGATGGTATATGGAATAACCATGGTGAGCATTCTCAAATGATTTATGCACCAACTCCATTAACCCCTTCTGTTTATCAGAGACAAAAGTTATAGATCGAGAACTTGACACTGCAGATTTCAACTCCTCCAGAAACCAATTCCAACTGTCATCATTCTCAATATCAACTATAGCAAATGCAACTGGGAAAACACCATCATCCCCATCAATTGCAGTGGCCGTCAACAAGATCTCGTGATATTTTGACCTTAATGATGTAGAATCAAGGAAAATAAGAGGGCGACAACCATTCTGAAAACCATGTATTGAGGCAAGGAAGGATAAAAAGAGGCGCTGAAATTTACTGTCATCACCAATCAAAAGCTTTATATAACTACCTGGATTAGCTTCCAACAGCTTCTCACAAAACCATGGCAACTGACTGTATGCCTCTTTGTATGAACCTTGAAGTTGTTCTCTAGCACCTTCAATTACACGATACACTTGGGCGTGTTTAAGTGTAACCCCAAAATCTCTAAGAATGCTTTTAGAAATTTCCTTCGGTTTATGATGTGGACTCTCTCGTAACTTATCCTTTATAATGCTCACCAACCAGTTTTTAGTCGGGTGAGCAGTCTTTGAAGATTCTCCACATGTATGTATTTTGTTCATTTTCTTAATCTTAAAGACTTGTTCAGATGGAACCCAAGAAGCATAAAAGCTCCAAGAACAACCTTCAGCTGCACACCTTCCACTTGCACGACTAGTTTCATTCTTTTTAAACTTGTACCTAAAACGATGTGCATTGAATATCTTTGCAGTGCTTCACGAAATTCAATCACATTTTTGAATTCCTGGCCGACGTCAGTTATGCTATCTTTCCAAATGGCCACCATCTCTTCTGGTGATAGATTATTAAAGTCAACAGCAACATCTAAGGCACTGTTAGTATCATCTAGCACAGGACTAGTATCCTGTTGCTCCTCCATGTCATCATCTGATGCAGTAAGATTGTCCTTCCGCATACGCTTTCTCCGAGGTGCGATCTTTTTTGTCTTCCGAACAGTTTTAGTGACTGCCCCAGTAAGGTCATTGGTACTGTTTTTCCTGGAGGCTACACGCCTTCGCTTCTTAACAGTATCTGCAGGAGTGGAACACCCATCATATGTAATTGGGCTCTCAGCAGTTCCACCAGCAGGGTCAGAAGGACTATTAGGAGTAAGATTAGCTGTACTGGGTCCGGTAGGTGTTGATACAGGATCAGTTGTAACAACTGCTTTAGATGCCTTAGACGGAGACACAGTTTCGGCTAGTTTTATCCCACTTGTCCTGCAAGTGACAACTAATATCAATTGATATTATAAAATTTCTGTGCAATTCCTGCAGCCACCAATGTATCATCAATCACTACAGGCCATTGCAAAACTGAGATGCACCATCATCATTCATCACCACACCCAAATAAAAGATAAATATACCAATATATCAATTTTGCTCGTTAATGCAGCAACAAAGAAAATCCCTCTATATCCCAATTTGGTTAAGCAACGGATTTCAACAAAATACTAAATAAATGGATAAAGCACGAATTAATTTCAGTAGAGCAACTATGCTACCAAAAGTAAGTTGCACATAAAATAGAATAAATACCTGACAGTATCAATGGCAAAGGCTTCACGATCAAAACCTGATTTTCCTAAAACAAAGACATCTGCTGTGACTGAGCTTTCATGAAAATCAAACATCCTTTTTAGGTCCTTGTCATTGCATATGGTGATGAGAGTCTGCTTGTTTCCTGGAAGAAAATACTTGACAGACAAAGATTTATACTCCATGTTCAAGAGCTCAGCTAATTTTAACTTGAGATCACCAAAATGGGTTTCTGGATTAATAGCTACGGCATTTGCCTCTCCTCCATCATAAGATAAGGATCCATCATCCTTGGTTACAAATTCACCACCAGACTGGCAAATTAGTATAAGCTTCCCCTTTACCATTGCAAATAACTTCTGAGAAATTCACATCAACAACCAGAAGAGATATATGTTATATAGAAAAACATGTCATATTTTTCCAATCTCCAAAATCTTAGTTCTATAATTCAAAAACTAATTCTATGAATAATCTATTCTGTAATGTTGATAATTAACAATGAAATTGACAAGCCGGGGAAATTATTATAATGTAAAGACATATAAAGACAAACGCAATTGTACTTTATGATTTCACTATTGAAGAATTTCAGAAAGGATCCACAATATGTTGACATTCATAAGTAAAATAATTGAATTTCCACAGGACATCAACTCCCAAATAAAAATATGCATTTACATCACGAATGAAAAGAGGACAAATGTAATTACAAACTTATTATGCAAATGATGACACATATATTATTGTTGAACACTAGTCTTTTCCTGGGAAATGCAAAGTAACATCTTAATAGCCACTTGGTAGTAGCCAGGTTTCTCAACATAAAGCTTAAGATGCGATCAATAAACAATGTATAAAACTTCACGTTATAGCACAGCAAATTAAAGTAAATTAAATAACTAAATTTAGTTTTAAGAAAAGAAAACAAGTCCCAAGATATGGCCATTTATAAACTATGTCCTCATTCAATATGTTGGATTGCCATAACTAAACGAATTTTCTCTCGATGACCCAGAAATTTGCTAAACATGCTTAGTGAACTCGGATTTGAAACTGGGGCGCTTGTCCAACCTCAGTATTTGGGAGTCAGGAAATTTATGGCTTCTTGTATAGGTTTTAAGAACTGAAGAATTGAACCCCAGACCAGGTGAGAGCAAACAAAAAGCCTAATCACTCAACCAACCATCATTGCTATAACTAGAAAATGAATTAGAACTATACTAACAAGCCTACAATTAACAAGAGTCTCCTACATTATTCCCCCTATCTAAAATCACCTATATATTAGCCCTATTTAAAACACCACAAAACTGTCTTTCACAGACATGCACTTGCACACTAACCACCCACAATCATAACAAAAGGCTCGACTCACTAAACAAACAAGCAAATTAACCAAAAAAACATAAACAAAAAAAGAAGCTTGAGTGTTCCATCCACCAAATCGTTTCAATTATCAAATCTAGGAACAAAGAATAATGCATACAATGATTTTTCCCATTTCCAGATCAAAATGACCGTCAATACCAAATGGATCAGCTGAAAAAACTGTCCACTAACAAAGTCAACCTAACAACGATTCATTGAATCACAAAATCCATAAAAGATACTAACTTTATATCAAAAACCCATCAATCTACAAATCAAAACATGACAGTACGCACTAATGAATTCACCTCATTGTGAAATTATTTCCGTAATTATTAGTTCATTAAAACAGAATCGAGTCACTCGAACATGAGTTTACATAAGCGGGAAAAAAAACCATTTCTACACGCAATTAGTGATTGAAATAGGGAAAAAAAAGCGAGATTTTTTAAGAAATGGAAAGAATTGAAACCTTAGTGGTAGAAATAGCGGGAGAGAGAGAAGCTTTTTACCTGCGGGGACTTTCAGAACGAAGAAAACCCTAGGTTTTGGGGCCTTTTGATAATTTGGGGAAAAGGCGAGTCTTATTCTCGAAGTTTTTTTAGGGATACCTTGCCAGACTGTTTTGGAATATTTGAAACAGTAAAAGGGTCTTTTTGGAGAATTGTAAAGTTTTTGATCTATTTATGAAAACTGATAAATGTTTGAACTTCATTTGTTTTAGGGCATTGCTACAATATCCGTACGTAGGGATGTAAAAAATTCCCATCAAGAGGCTTGCCTGCAGGACCTGATATGCTGACGACGAGTAAAAAATATAATTTTTTAAATTCGTTATTTGGAAGGATCGAGTATAGCTATTTATATTATTGTTCTAATATAGATAAAATCTCCATATGAACAAGGATCTGTATGGATCTGGTACATTATGTAGAAACAGATTATAAGTTAGAACAATATTACCGTTCACCAAGATACAAAAAGTGAAACTGAGTTGAGTCGCAGACTAGGTCGCTCTCTTTAAGACGTTTCGCGACTCTGCCCAGAAATTTGTGCTTGCAGTAATCGGCCTCGTCGTCTCCAAGATAAAACAGCCCAGATAAACACTGTCTCAATCGGTTAGCACTGAATTCCGATTGGTATGCACCCACACTAAAAAGTTTTTTTTTTTTTTATTTGCTCGGTATCCAACAAAAAGAAAATTTGCAAGAAGACTTTTGCCCAGCAAGAAAACAGTAACTGCAGGGAACAAAAAGTTTGCTCTCGATTTTTGTTTTTTCTCTCTCGGTTTATTTTTATAGCAAAACTGCTCACTGGTTGCTCTGAAAAATTGATCTCGTTTTTGCTCAAAGAATTTCTTGATTTTTTCACACACTTGTCCCAAAGCATGAAGCAACTTTATATAGAAAAAAATTTAGACCGTTTGACTTAATTACAAAACGTTCTGCACTTTAAATTTGTTTTACGTTTTAATATTAAATCAAATAAACAGTAACAGTAAAACGTGTTTAATAAAAATAAATATGAAATTTAGGAAAAAATTGTAAAGAATTAAAAAAAATTAAAATTTTTCATTTACTCTTGCAACTCCCCAATTTAAATTTTTTATAACAACTCTTTTAAATTCTAAACCATATAACTCCCTTATTAAAATCCACATTTACAACAATCCCCCACTTGAATTTTAATAAAACATTTTCATCGAGCAATATAATATAATGTCGTGCATAAATAAAGTGTTGGGGTTGGTGCTCAGAGCGCCAATCCGCATCGTATTTATGTATGATTCATGAATACGATCAATTCATTTTTCCATAATATTACTTATTTATGGTTGCACCTCTTGTTTTTATATACGTATTCGATCTGATTACGATTAGATTGAAACTAAATGTGGTTTAGTGATATGTATATATTAGACAAAGGCCCGATAATATATATCGCAGTACACAGTTACAAATGTAGTTTGTAATTGACATTGGGAAGTGTCACTGCTAAATGTATATTATCAAATATAGTTCCTGGTCAAGATTTACTAACACAGGTCGGTTAGTCAAATTTGTTGAGACCAGTACATGTCGTATATCGAGACTTGGTCCGATGGTTTATCCCAATGAACCATGAGTTTAGGGAGACTCGTATGGACGTGTAGGTATTTATAATGGATAAACACTGAACGACTCACCGAATATTCTTAATGGATGGTACACCAACGTCAATAAGAATCTTCTCGAGTTGAGTAGCATAGTGGTCATTCGACTTGAGATACAATTGTGGATGTATGAGACATCATCCACACTTAGATGACAGTCACGTCACCGATCTATTTAGATCAGACCTCCGCCTGTTCGTTGGGTGTGGACCGATCCTCAGGATATCATGTGTGTATCAAGATAAGATCCGTCAGTTCTGTGTACAGAGCATAGGTAGTCCATATATGATTAGCAGTCTGTTAAATCTGTGGCCACAGTATACTTCGGAAGTAAGTTCCGAATGTTATTTAGAGATTGCTAATAGATACGTCGACGAGATATTACCTATAGAGATTTGACGTTTACATCTGTATCTCTGGTATTATCCGGATACCTGTGACGGAGGGATTATACGTATGTAATGACCTCGACCTGTATGATTCAGCTAGTTTATCAGTGGTCGTCATAATCTACGGGTGGGTAAATTATGGACACGAAATTGGATTTTGTGACGGATATACCTGAATCTAGAGAGTCTTACTAATGAAATATACTCGTAGAGCACTAGGACCACATTTATAAATAATACTGATTATTTATAAGTCGTTTAAAGGTTAAACGAAAATTACATGCGATGAGACTTAATAGTCATTTCCTAATTTTGTGTGTATTTGCATTTAATATTAGATTTTATCAAATACACATTAATTAATTGTCAAATTGAGATATTTGACTAATATCATAAATATATATGTATTGATATTTAATGTAAATATAATACATATATTTAATATATTTGTATTTAAATAGTTATTTAATTATTTAATTGTTAATAATTAAATTAATTAAAAATATAAATATCTAAGGTTATGATATTTTATTTAATGGCTTGAGTTGCTTTTGTTGACTTGTTAAAAGGTTATTAAAGTTGTAATGATTCAAGTAAACAAGTTGACAAAGCTTTAATGAAACAAATAAAAAATATCATGATATTTTCCCTTATGCCTAGTTTCGGCCAATGCCAAATATGAGAGGTATATATTGTTTGTTTCATTTTTTAGGGTTTCATAAGTTTCAAACACACAAAAATAACACAAAAAAAGTTGAGAGCAGGCTTGAATGACAAAAGGAAAAAGTCTTGAAAAACTTGTTTTTGTAAGTATTTTCTTTAAGTCTTCAACATGGAAATTGTTTCTAACATGCTTAGCATCATTTTGTGTTGCTTGGATTTTCTCTCTTTTCTTATGGTTTGTGTTTATTTGTTTGAGAACTTGGATGAAAGATTGATGAATGTAAGTAAGCTTGAAATGGTTTCAAAACTTTACTTTTGATTTTTGGAAAATCAAGTTGTCATTCTAGAGTTGGTAAGCCAATCCTTGGTGACCTAGAATTGTTCTAGAATTTTTTCAAAGTGTTGAGGCTAGATTGGTGAAGTATTGAATGGATTAAAGTGTTGGATTTTAAAGATTTGGTGAAATTGGACAATTTGTTGAAATTGAATAATTAGGGTTCTTAACCCACTCCAAATTTGGGGCTTTCATATATGTGATGTAATATGGTATGAATATGATGCATGTAAATTTTTGGGTTGATTGGATTTGATCTTGGCATGTTTAGAACATAAAAGGACCAAATTGCAATAAACCGAAAATGTAGGGTGCTCTCGGCAATTAGACTAAAATTTGGGGATTTATTACAAATCTGATTTTGATGTATTTTATATGTTGAAAATCATTTTAGAAGTGATTTAGAATCATCCAAAATTATATTTGACAATTTTAGGACTAAAATGATAAATTTGTAAAATTATGGGGCAATTAGGTAATTACCAAGAAATTTGATTTCTTGTGTAATTTTTAAAAATTTGATAATTGGGTAATTAAATAAATAAGTTTATTTAATTGATCCAAGAAAAATTTTGAAATCGGGAAATTTTGATTTTCCGCGTTTCACTACGTCACCGGTATTCTGCCATAAAACCCCAACAAAATGGTATCAGAGCGAGTCTGATTCTGGACACCCCGATATGATTAGCCCTTAAAATCTAATGTTTGTTATTGTCTTTACTTGATACATGTATGCTTTCATTTAATTTGATTAGATTTAAAGTGTATGACACTTTATGGAATATCCCCGCATAATAAAGTTTTATGTAATTTATGTATTTGATGCATATTACATGGTCCGTCTTGTCAATACGGTTTATGAATATTTCTCCGTGACTACATCCGAGACTGTGCCTCTGCTGTGAGGGTGTAGCCGATAGCGATTTATTTATACCGGATGTATGTCAGATACTAGATAAATTCAAGCGAAAGCGCAATCCTGAACGTGCCCTAGTTGTCAGGGTTACGCAAGTAGCTTGAGTTTATCATTGACGAGTTTAACCTTGGTACGTCTCCTTGTGGGCCTGCCTTAGCAGTCACAACGAGAAACGACCATGACCGAAAACCCAGGAGTCACTAGTGAGTGATTGACAAATGAGTTGTCTACCTGATGAATATACGTAGGCGAGACCGTGCCTCTGCTGTGAGTCGAAATATATTCATGGGGTCCACTTCCCATTATGAAATTCGATTTAATTTTTGAATTCTCTTTTTCCGTTAGGGATTACGGTATTACGTAAAATAATGGGAGGCACTGCTAAGTTTAAAAAAAAATCATAACTTAGGCAGTGTGTATTATTATGAAAATTGCCGCTTGTTTGTTTTCCTTATTCTATTGTTTATATAGAATTGAACTTTTATTTACTGCACACATATTTTGATATGTTATCTGACTTGACTATTGGTTGCAGTTATTCTAGAATAGGTTCTAGATACTACTAGATTATGATATTATTAGATTGGTCTAAACCATCGGGAACTGTTGTTCCGATTTTCTTGAAAAATCAAGATGGTTAATGACTTAGTTTCTAAGTCATGATAGATAATCTAGATAGATATCCCTTTTAGAATATAATACTTTAGAGAGAATAGTTTCTTATGCAGTAAGAATTGACTTGAATTAGTTCATGTCTCGAGATTTTTGTCTGGCATTAAGAAGCCCCATTAGGTATTTGTTTATCTAGTAATGGTGTTTCTTAGCTTTAGTGACCTTTAAAGGCATTGTGTTTGACACAATTTGCTAATCAATTATTTGCAATTGTTGTGAATAGTTGAAGGCAAATAGTAAAGCTAAAGAAAGGAGATGCGTATAGTTGTGTATAGAAAATATCGATTTTCACAATACTACAACTATAGGTATTGGATACCAGATCTCCCGTCTAGTTATTTAAAATATTAGTTAATGATTGTTTTGATATTTATATCGGAACTTGCAACTATTGGATAGTTACTTGTTCTTTATAAACAGTTATTATATATTTTAAATATAACTAGTAGTGTCATTGACGTTGAGATAAACATTAAGAAAAATTATTCGGTAAAGTAAATAATTTAGAACGGTGCTTTATGAGTTTAATCACTTAAGCATTAGATGCTTATTCTGTATGGTAAATGATGGTTGATACGAGATCACACCACATATCCTTATCAATTTAATGAATATTGTATTCGGGAAGGTGATTAAAATCTCGTTTAACCAATGATTTGTCATTGGACCACCAGATTTATTAAACTGATACATTAGATGTATGTAGTTTAATGAATTGTAATTGCTTAAAGTAGTTTTCTTTACTTCGTAACTTAGTTTATTAATTGTCATAACTTAGTTACGTGTTTATGAAGGAACACATATTGAACGTCTTGAAAGTATCAAGAACTTTCAATCTGTTATGATGAAACGTAGATTGAACATTTTTGTCTTGTTCAAATATATTCAATCTGAAGTTTTTTTAGAACTCTATCCTTAAAATTCATTACATGTCTTTGAACTGTTCAAAGATCTTTGATACGATCAAACATATGAATTTAAAGCAATTAGTTATAAGGTTATTCAGTGAATATGATTCTTATTTAATATTATTCTTCCACGATTCAATCTTGGTGGAATTGAGTAGTGGGAGCAGTTGAATCTTATATGATTTGATTCGTTTGATATTGAATGTTATCGAATTAGTTTCAATACTCTTGGGGATATGCTCCAGTAACACTAGTTCATCTTTTTAATTTAGGTTCCATTAATTTCTATAGTTACATATATGATATGTATAGGTAGAAAATCTGAATCTTGAAATGTTTGAGATTTGAATCTTTCTTTTATATAATAGTTATATAATGGAAATTACTTACACCTTGGAGGTATTAGTAAAAGTTTATCATTTATTCTATTTTATAGAATATTATATTCTATTTGATAGAATATCTTTCCTATGATCCTAAGTAATAAAATTGTTTTATTACTTGGTGTGTAACATCAGATGTTAACCATTTTAGAAAAGACTTGACTTATTGAAGTCAAATGTGAGAATGATAAATTATAAATGGAACTACGTAATTAATAAGATGAAACAATCCTTATACATCTTACGTACAAGTCCAATAGGATAACATAATCATTTACGAGTATTTGATACTTAATGGCTCTGTTGTTTTCTTATTGAAGAAAATTATCCTATAACTTATAATGGAAGCGATATTTGATATCGATTGTGGAAGTTCACCATTGAACCATAGATCTAAGATTGTTCATAGCTTACTACGATCAAGTTTTGAACTTGATTAAGCTTTAATTATGAATTAGTTCATGATTTGTGCTAATTATTTGCGCATCAAAAGCAGTGTGAGCTTATTAAAGGTTTGACCTTTATAGTATGACAGTGAGAAAAGTTATACTCAGCAATCTATTGTAGATTCTGAGGAAACTTGTCTCTAGTCACACTAATTGAACAATTAAAGATATATTGGTTAATGTTGATATTAAACTCTACATTTTAGCTAAAGAATGAAAAGTGGCGTTTTTGAATGACTTATTCAGATAAGAGATCAGTTGTGATTTCTTTGTTTGAAGAGTTCATTCTGGAATGGTCCTAGAGTTTGTGTTCTGCTGAGATCGCAGTTTTAGTGTGCTAGCTTATAGAGCTTATTGTAGACTCAGGTAAGTCTTCCGGAAATCTGTGTTCTCTATTTTTATATCAGTCAGATTGTCTGATCTTGTCAAAGTATAGAGAATACATATGTGTTTGAAGGGTTAGTGGGAGCATACAAATTACTTTCTAGTGTTATATATATATTATAACGACATTATCATTATTATGGTAATAATGAGATGTTTGTGAGGTAAAATATTTACCTAAGTCTTCTTTACTCTGTGAAAGCAGTGGGAGTAGTCTCTGTTATATTCGATATAAAGTTTTATATAAGATATAAAACTAAGAGACTTGTGAGATACTCTTATTATTCGTGCATTAGATATGATCTAATAAAAGACACAACAAGGCTATCTGTATGACAGTTAGTATAACTGTTTGATAGTTAATATGTGTCTTGTATATAGTATTCATCTTTTGTAAATGATGATTCCTTTTTCGAAAGAGATATTGATTATAATGTCTAATCAATCTTATGTATCATATGATGATGACATAATGAATACTTATTATATGCGATTAAAGATATCGATTTAATCGTAATTGTTACGAGTTATTTTGATATCATATAGACCATATGATGGATCTTGAAACACGTTCTTTGTGATCTTTGAGATATTAAGAACGAGTTTCTAATTCATGGAGAATACAGTCTGCAACCATTAGGGTCATATTAGTTTTGAGACTAATTATGACGTTAGACTGTCTACATCATAAAGAGTCAGAAAAGATGCAGTGGTAGTGTCACAGAGGATTCTATTTTGTGAGTGGAATTAGATGCAACTTATGAAGTATTGACTTATGAAGTTGCATAGTGACCTGATAAATTAGAAGTTTTGTATTGCTATTGTGCTTGCGTTGTCATCATAGTATTTTGGATTTTGATCCCTAAATACTTGGACAACTCAATAGCTGTAGCACAATACTGATGTACATCAGAGTCATATTAATGTATAATTTAGATTCTACAAAATATGAATGATGCTGGCTATGGGAAATGATGGGGTTTGTTTCACAAACTCAATATGTTATAGCGGACTAACTTCTTGTTGCCTACCCCTTAAGTGCTATGTGAGCTTTTGAGAGCCATGAGTATACGATACACATTGAGATGTGTATATGATACCGTGGATTGGCACAAGAGCAAGTGGGAGATATTGTTGGGGTTGGTGCTCAGAGCGCCAATCCGCATCGTATTTATGTCTGATTTATGAATATGATCAATTCATTTTTCCATAATATTACTTATTTATGGTTGTACCTTTTTTTTTATATACGTATTCGATCTGATTACGATTAGATTGAAACTAAATGTGGTTTAGTGATATGTATATATTAGACAAAGGCCCGATAAT
Organism: Zanthoxylum bungeanum; assembly: GCA_019454045.1. Classification (NCBI taxonomy): domain Eukaryota; kingdom Viridiplantae; phylum Streptophyta; class Magnoliopsida; order Sapindales; family Rutaceae; genus Zanthoxylum; species Zanthoxylum bungeanum. The sequence continues at coordinate 21,941 of SKCR01006685.1, read as the reverse complement.
ATATATTGCAGTACACAGTTACAAATGTAGTTTGTAATTGACATTGGGAAGTGTCACTGCTAAATGTATATTATCAAATATAGTTTCTGGTCAAGATTTACTAACACAGGTCGGTTAGTCAAATCTGTTGAGACCAGTACATGTCGTATATCGAGACTTGGTCCGATGGTTTATCCCAATGAACCATGAGTCTAGGGAGACTCGTATAGACGTGTAGGTGTTTATAATGGATAAACACTGAACGACTCACCGAAGATTCTTAATGGATGGTACACCAACGTCAATAAGAATCTTCTCGGGTTGAGTAGCATATTGGTCATTCGACTTGAGATACCACTGTGGATGTATGAGACATCCTCCACACTTAGATGGCAGTCATGTCACCGATCTATTTAAAACAGACCTCCGCCTGTTCGTTGGGTGTGGACCGATACTCAGGATATCATGTGTGTATCAAGATATGATCCGTTAGTTCTGTGTACATAGCATATGTAGTCCATATATGATTAACAGTCTGTTAAATCTGTGGCCACAGTATACTTCGGAAGTAAGTTCCGAATGTTATTTAGAGATTGCTAATAAATACGTCGACGGGATATTACCTATAGAGATTTGACGTTTACATCTGTATCTCTGGTATTATCCGGATACCTGTGACGGAGGGATTATACGTATGCAATGACCTCAACCTGTATGATTCAGCTAGTTTATCTGTGGTCGTCATAATCTACGGGTGGGTAAATTATGGACACAAAATTGGATTTTGTGACGGATATACCTGAATATAGAGAGTCTCACTAATGAAATATACTTGTAGAGCACTAGGGCAATATTTATAAATAATATTGATTATTTATAAGTCGTTTAAAGGTTAAACGAAAAATACATGCGATGGGACCTAATAGTCATTCCTAATTTTTTGTGTATTTGCATTTAATATTAGATTTTATCAAATACACATTAATTAATTGTCAAATTGATATATTTGACTAATATCATAAATATATATGTATTTGATATTTAATGTAAATATAATACATATATTTAACATATTTGTATTTAAATAATTATTTAATTGTTAAATAATTAAATTAATTAAAAATATAAATATCTAAGGTTATGATATTTTATTTAATGGCTTGAGTTGCTTTTATTGACTTGTTAAAATGTTATTAAAGTTGTAATGATTCAAGTAAACAAGTTGACAAAGCTTTAATGAAACAAATAAAAAATATCATGATATTTTCCCTTATGTCTAGTTTCGGCCAAGGCCAAATATGAGGGGTATATATTGTTTGTTTCATAAGTTTCAAACACACAAAAATAACACAAAAGAAGTTGAGAGCAAGCTTGAAGGACAAAAGGAAGAAGTCTTGAAAAACTTGTTTTTGTAAGTATTTTCTTTAAGTCTTCAACATGGAAATTCTTTCTAACATGCTTAGCATCATTTTTTGTTGCTTGGATGTTCTATCTTTTCTTATGGTTTGTGTTTATTTGTTTGAGAACTTGGATGAAAGATTGATGCATGTAAGTAAGCTTGAAATGGTTTCAAAGCTTTACTTTTGATTTTTGGAAAATCAAGTTGTCATTCTAGAGTTGGTAAGCCACTCCTTGGTGACCTAGAATATTTCTAGAGTTGTTTCAAAGTGGTGAGGCTAGATTGGTGAAGTATTGAATGGATTAAAGTGTTGGATTTTAAAGATTTGGTGAAATTGGACAATTTGTTGAAATTGAATAATTAGGGTTCTTAACCCACTCCAAATTTGGGGATTTTCATATATGTGATGTATTATGGTATGAATATGATGCATGGAAATTTTTGGGTTGATTGGATTTGATCTTGGCATGTTTAGAACACAAAATGACCAAATTACAATAAACCGAAAATGTATGGTGCTCTCGGCAATTAGACTAAAATTTGGGGATTTGTTGTAAATCTGATTTTGATGTATTTTATATGTTGAAAATCATTTTATAAGTGATTTAGAATCATCCAAATTTGTATTCGACAATTTTAGGACTAAAATGATAAATTTGCAAATTTGTGGGGTAATTCTGTAATTACCAAGAAATTGAATTCTTGTGTAATTTTTAAAATTTTGATAATTGGGTAATTAAATAAATAAATTTATTTAATTGATCCAAGAAAAATTTGAAATCTGAAAATTTTTATTTTCCGCGTTTTCGCTACGTCACTGGTATTCCGCCATAAAACCCCAACATAAAGGTGTCTTTCGACTTGAACCTTTACATAGTGTTGACGATTCAGATTATACTAGAGTAACTCGTAGTTTTGAACTCTATCTCTGACAACGTTACACACACAAACCTTTCAGGGTGTAGTCAAAAAGCCCGTGCATTACGGCCGTGCACGTATATCCCAGTATAGTGAATGCTCTAGAAACTTTTGCCAAAAGTTTCATAAGAAGCGGTCTCACTTCTACATTCACATAGGTGTGTCTATCAAGAGTACTCATGTAGCTAGGTACTCCACTCTATATAGAGTATAAAACACATTAAGAGTTAAATAACTCATCCTCACATCGCTTCAGGATATCATGCTCTCAGAATGGAACTCGTCGATTATTAGCATGATTCAACTCTCATTACTTTATGACTTGTTATTACCCATTGAACCTATTTCTTGGGATCTCCAGTCTATAGGTCGGGTTACCATCACAAGTAATCTAATTATTTAATGGCAATAGTCCCATTCTATTAGAAGTATCGAATATCTTCTCTCTTGCTAAACCTTTCGTCAAAGGATCAGCCAAGTTATCATCAGTCCGTACATGATCCACTCTTACAGCCCCAGTAGAGAGATATTCTCTAACTGTGCTGTGTTTACGACGTATTTGTCGTCTCTTACCCGTTATAATAACGGTTCTGAATCTTTGCAATAGCCGCGATACTATCACATTGGATCAATACAGCTGGTATCGGTCTCTCCCATAAAGGGGTATCTAATAGCAAGCTTCTCAACCAAGCTACTTCTTCACTAGCAGATGCCAGTGCAATCATCTCAGACTCCATAGTGGATTGAGCTAAGCTGGTCTGTTTCTTGGATTTCCAAGAGACGGCCCCACCAGATATGCTGAAAATATATCCACTAGTAGCATTGGAATCATCTGAAAGGGTATTCCAATCAGCATCGCTATATCCTTCAAGGACAGCAGGAAACCTCTGATAGTGTAATCCTAGGCTAAAGGTCCTTTTAGGTACCTCATCACCCTCTCAACAGCATGCCAATGCTCTATACTAGGTCTACTAGTAAATCTGCATAATAAACCTACGACATAGGCAATGTCGGGTCTAGTGCAATCAGTAGCATAACGAAGACTACCAATGATGCTTGCATACTCAGTTTGTCTAACACCGTCACCGGTGTTCTTGAATAATTTTACACTAGGATCATAAGGTGTACTAGCAGGTTTACATTCAAAGTAATTATACTTTTTCAAGATTTTCTCAATGTAATGTGATTGATCTAAAGTAATTCCATTTTCTGACCTAATAATTTTAATACTTAAAATTACACTTGCTTCGCCTAAGTCTTTCATATCAAAATTAGCACAAGGCATAGATTTAACATCATTCACAACATGGATATTGGAACCAAAGATAAGCATATCATCCACATACAAGCATATAATAGAACACATCCCATTTTCTGATTTATAATATATGTACGTATCACTTTCATTCACCTTAAATCCATTTGCTAAAACCAGGTTATCAAATTTCTCATGCCATTGTTTCGGTGCCTGTTTTAAGCCATATATAGATTTATCAAGTTTACAAACTTTATTTTCTTGACCAGGTATAACAAAACCTTCAGGTTGGTCCATATAAATCTCTTCTTCTAATTCTCCGTTTAAAAAGGCAGTTTTAACTTGCAGCTAGAGAAATAAGCACACGAATAGATGTAATCCTAGTTACTGGTGAAAAAGTGTCAAAGAAATCTATATTTTCTCTTTGTCTATACCCTTTAGCAACAAGTCTAGCCTTGTATTTATCTACTGAACCATCTGGTTTTAATTTCTTTTTAAGTATCCATTTACAACCTATGGTTTTACAACCTGGAGGTAAATCTACTAAATGCCAAGTCCTATTAATCTCTAAAGAACTCATTTCATCTTCTATTGCTTCTTGCCACAAATCAGCATCTAAAGATGACAATGCTTCTTTTAGAGTAGTATGATTTTCTTCTAAAGTATATGCATAGAATTCAGGACCAAAATCTTTAATTGATCTAGACCTTTTACTTCTTCTAGGTATAGATTCTATTTCTTTATCAGATTCATTATGTTCTATTGTTGGATTAATATTAGAGGACGAGCCCCTACTATTCTTCAAAATAAAACGAAAATTATTTTCAAAGAAATCAGCATCTAAAGATTCAACCACAACATGATTTTTTAAATCATAAAATCTATATGCTTTACTATTCACAGCATAACCAATGAAAAACACATTCATATGTCCTACTCGTAAGTTTAATCCTTTTAGGGTCAGAGATTCTAACATAGGCAAGACAGCCTCAAGTTCTAAGGTAAGACAAGTTAGGTTTTCTATTTTTCAAAATTTCATAAGGTGAAACTTTATCTTTTAACTTAGAAACAGTTAATAAAATTTCTTCCCACCAAAATGAGGCAGCACCAGAATTAAGTAAAATAGAAACTACAGCTTCAGCATAAGTTCTATTTTTCCTTTCGGTTTTTCTGTTCATTTCAGGAGAATAAGGTGCAATTTTTTCATGAATAATACCATGCAATTTATAGTATTCATTAAAAAATGTAGTGTCATACTCAGTGCCTCTATCACTACGAAATCTTTTAATCTTCCTATTAAATTGATTTTCAATTTCTGAGTGAAGAGTTTTAAACATATCAAATGCTTCATTTTTATTTTTCATTAAATAAACATAAGCATAGTTTGAACAATCATTGATAAAAGTGATAAAGTATCATTTTCCACCTCTAGTCAATTTTCCACCAAATTCGTAAATATCTGAATGTATTAAGTCTAACGGTTCAAATTTTCTAATTACAGATTTATGTGGTGATTTAGTGATTTTTGCTTGACTACAGAATTCACATTTTTCAAAATCATTCAGAAATAATTCAGGAATTAAGCCTAAGTTACTCATGTTCTTTATAATTCGTTTATTAACATGACAAAGTCAAACATGCCAAACATTAAAAGAACACAGCATGTAAGCAGAAGAATTCATTTTATTAATTGCAACATTAAGTTTGAACATTCCATCAGTAGCATAACCCTTTTCCCACAAAAATATTATTTTTGGTAAGAATATACAAATCAGCCGCTATTGTTTGTGTGAACCCAGCTTTGTTCAGGAGATAGCCTGAAACCAAGTTCTTCCTTATCTCAGGAGTGTGCAACATATCCTTGAGAATAATGGTCTTCCCAGAGGTGAACTTCAGTTCCACGTCACCAGTCCCAGCAACTATAGTGGTGTGGGAGTCACCCAACATCACTTTCTTGTCTGCAGCTTCCGCATGGGACTTGAATGAAGCACGACATAGCAGACATGATGAGAAGCGCCAGTGTCAACCCACCAACCCTCAGATCCACCAACCATATTGATCTTAGAGATCATAGCAACAAGTTGGTCTTCGGTAAGGTTCGCTTGTGGAGCAGAACGCTTATTTCGACAGTTCCGAGCAAGATGCCCTAGCTTGCCATAGTTGTAGCATTTGAACTGTCCATTTTCATTTCTTGAGGGAGGTTGTTGCTTGTTTTGGTTATTCTGAGTTTTGTTGTTGAGATTTTGGTGATTATGATTTTTATTGTTCTTAGGGGGATACTTTTTCTTCATATTTTTACCATTAGGTTTCAGGACTACCGAGGCCGGTTTTTTATTGTTTGACACAACTAGAATCTCTTCTTTTTGATCATGTTTGCGGGTTTTCTCTTCTATGCGAAGGCGGGTAATCAAACTTTCTAGGGAAAAATCCGTAGTTTTATGCCTAATGGTACCTTTAAAATCTTTCCAGGATGGGGGTAGTTTATCAATTATGGCAGCTACTTGGAATTGTTCATCTAGATACATACCCTCAGATATAATCTCATGGGCTATTTTTTGTAGTTCATGGGATTGGTTTCTACGGTTTGTCATCTACCATTTGATACATACGGTAACGACTAACAACATATTTTTTAGACCTAGCATCTTCAGTATCATATTTGTTCTGAAGGCCATCCCAAACATCCTTAGCAGTTTTTCTAGAACTATATATTTCATACAATTCATCAGACAAACCATTAATTATGTAATTTTTGCATACAAAGTCATTCTCTTCCCAATTTTCATGCTCTTTAATTTGGACTACGGTAGGGTCATCAGGCAATTCGAGTTTTTCAAACGTACAATAATTTGCTAATTTTTTAATGGTAAGGAAAAACAGTATTTTTAATCTCCATCGCTTAAAATGAAACCCTTGAAAACGAAATGGTTTGTTCAAATCAACAGCAGCAGAATCAAAGGCAATAATGTTCATGGCAGCAGTAGCAGAAACAGACATGGTAGATATGAACCGTCTTAAAATTGTAGAAACAGATTATAAGTTAGAACAATATTACCGTTCACCAAGATACAAAAAGTGAAACTGGGTTGACTCGCGGATTAGGTCGCTCTTTTTAAGACGTTTCGCGGCTTTGCCCAGAAATTTGTGCTAGCAGTAATCGGCCCCGTCGTCTCCAAGATAAACCAGATAAACACTGTCTCAATCGGTTAGCACTGAATTCCGATTGGTATGCTTACACCCACACTAAAATGTTTTTTTTATTTGCTCGATATCCAACAAAAAGAAAATTGCAAGAAGACTTTTGCCCAGCAAGAAAACAGTAGCTGCAGGGAACAAAAAGATTGCTCTCGGTTTTTGTTTTTTCTCTCTCGGTTTATTTTTATAGCAAAACTTCTCACTGGTTGCTCTGAAAAATTGATCTCGTTTTTGCTCAAAGAATTTCTTGGTTTTTTCACACACTTGTCCCAAAGCATGAAGCAACTTTATATAGAAAAAATTTAGACCGTTTGACTTAATTACAAAGCGTTCTGCACTTTAAATTTGTTTTACATTTTAATATTAAATCAAATAAACAGTAACAGCAAAACGTGTTTAATAAAAATAAATATGAAATTTAAGGAAAAAATGGTAAAGAATTAAAACTTTTCATTTACTCTTGCAACTCCCCAATTTAAAATTTTTATAACAACTCTTTTAAATTCTAAACCATATAACTCTCTTATTAAAATCCACATTTACAACACATTATGATCAAGTACTGATAAAATTTTCATACACGTTTGTTGAACAAGCCTAATACAGGTATTGACATCCATGTATCATATTCGACATGTTGTCATCCTTATCCGTACGTGTAGGGGTAGATTAAAAAAGTAATTGAAACTCAAAACTGAACCGAAGTGACAATTTTTTTTTAAAAAAAATAATTTTTTTTAATTTTTTTTTACTTTGGTTATTATTCTTTTTATTTTCCTATATTTTAAATAATTTAAATGATAGTTATATCTTATGAAAAACTTGTATTGGTGTAGCTATGATAATTAGAAAAGTTAGAGTTTAAAAAAAAAAAAGTAAATGTTAAATTCATTGGATGTTATTAATTTTTTTAATATTATTATTAATAAATTAAAAAATTGAATTGTACCAAACCAAACCGATAATTAAAAATAATTATAAATTTTTTAATAAAGAAAATCGTACAATTATTTTTTTAAAAAAAATTGAATAATTATGATTATAAATTTTTTTATAATCCTATCTGAATCGGATCGAACCGAACCGCACTCATCCCTACATATGAGATGCTCGAAAAGATTCCCCAACAGTCAATAACCAAAATGACAAACAATCATTTTCTTGTTTGAGAGCCCTTTCTAACATTCCATTCATACAGCAATCATTTGTCTTTTAATTATGGTGTAATCGGTTGAGTTTGGTAGATAGTATTACACTAATAATATAAGCTAACTTCTAAGTTATTGAACAAATACTAAAGTACAAGCTAACGTAAAAAAATAATCTCATATTGTGAATTATAATTTTCTGAACGTTAACACTAACATTAATGACGCGTTTGGTGGAACGTTTTAACGCTAGTGTTAACGTTCCTAAAACGTTCCTCCAAACTCCCTCTAAATGTGTCTCGTGTAGCTAATTTATATGCGCTTGTAAGATTTTGGATAATCTCTTCTTACAAATTGATTTTTTCAAGATAAATTATACATATTAAATATTGAATCTGAACAATTCTTTAGAAACACTTAGAGGGATTTCATTATTGGAAATTCTCATTTATTAAGAAATATGTAGGAGGAACATGTCCATTAGCAGTACCTTGTGGGAAGGCATAAGGTGAATGGACACTAACTTCTAAGTTTAAAGGATGTATATCTAGGCATTTAAAAGCATTAGGAAATGATATAACTCTTATGAGGGTTACACCCTAAACCAAATGGTACCTTCAAAGGCACTCTTTCATACCTATAAAAAGGGGCAATGGATTCATTTTCAAGCATTCAAAAAAAAAATTCACAAAACTTTCATTATTTAGAGTCTTTAAAGAGAGAGTTTCTACCATTTTCTTTGTTCAAGTTCTTGTAAAAGGAGTGCCTCTAAACAAGAATAATCCAAGTAATCATGGGGAACGTTAGCCACAAGACACTGTAGAGCACCGATGCGGGGCTAATAAGTTCTTAAGGACATGGATAACTCGACTTGGATTCAGTTTCAATCATCTTCAACAAATTCAGGTTTTTCCAAGTCTTTATGTTTATGTTTTATTGCATGTTTGGTAGTAATAATTTGATTGAATTAAGTATGTTATAAAATTGAATTACAAACCATCCGGATAACAATCTAAGAACATTACTCTTTGTGTTGTATGTAATCCTGAAAGAAATCACGAAAAAAAGGAAAAGACACGACATTAAACTGACAAATCTAATTCAATTTTTTTTTAATGTCTGTTTGAAAAATAAATAAATAAAAGGTGTGGGTTGTTTTCTTTTTGAAAAAAAATAAAAAAATTACACACTTTTCGAATTTAGGCATCAGAAAAGCATGCTATTTATATCATCATGCTATTATATGATTATTTATTAAAAAAATGTATTGGTTAATTCTTCAAAATTTTCAATTGCTACTATATATTTTCACTGGTTTATGCATGTGTATGAGTAGTGTGTTGTTATGGTTTGTATAAATTCTATAATAAAATAATTATTGCAGATTTTTTTGTTGTAAAGTATATAAAAATTATTTAAGTACAGTAACAACTAACCCTCATGATTTTATACATTATGAATTATAATTTATTGTTTTAAGGTTAATTCATTAAATATTAATTAACTTAAGAAATCATATAATGAATAATTGCTTATCACAATTATAATCTTGGTTATTATAGATTTAAGTAATTAAAGTATTTTCAATTATTACTTATTAAAATAATAAGTTATAAGTGATAAAGTTGATATTATATTTGAATAATAATATAGACTTAGATTTATCTATATTATATTATAATATACATGTTATAGAATATGCAATTAATATTATAGAATATATGTAATTATATTAACTTAGTAAAATCATATACTGAATTTTATAAACTTGGTAGTTTAAGTTTAAGTTTAAGTTAATATTAAGATATTCAATATCACAAAGCATACACCTAATTTTATTGTGATAAAGTTGAAAGTATTTGTTAATTATATGTTGCATACTTGGTTGAGAATTAAAAGTGTAGTAATACATAAGTTTTCATCCAAGCTTGATTGAATTTTATATTTATATTTGTAATATTATTGTACTTGTAAATTGAAGTGTAACACTAGATTGAACGTCTAAGATATTCTATTGAGAAAGTGTTAAAAAATTCTGTCAACAATGCGATAAGAGCCTAGTGAGCAGGGATTTAAGTGTTTACACAGACTCCTCGTCCTCTGGGAATTTTCCTTTATTCACTTATCATAAGAAACCTTAGTCATAAATTCAAGGACTTGTGTTATTTGGTACTGCTGTTCAATATAGCAACAAGTGTATTCTTAGTGTAACACTAAACAAGATCATACAGTTGATCATTGTGTGATTTGTCTTTTGTAGACTTATTGATTAATGTTGTTTTTCCAGTTACACATGACTAGTGGAAATATCACAGTACTGGTAGCTCATGGAGAGAAACCGGAAAAGTTTGGTGGAGCAAATTTCAAACAGTGACAGAACAAAATGTTGTTCTACTTGACAACATTGCAGTTCACTAAGAATCTTAAAGATCATCCGGGTCCTGAGGAGGGAGAAACAGAAACAGCCAAACAACTGCGAGAATAGACATGGTTGTCAGATGACTTTTTTTGCAAGAACTACCTCTTGGGAGGACTTGACAATACCATGTACAATGTGTACCAAGACATAATTTCTGCAAAGATTCTATGGGAATCTCTCAAGAAGAAATACAAAATCGAGGATGCCGGACAAAAGAAATTTGACGTGGGTAGGTTTATAGACTATAAAATGATAGATTCAAGAATGGTAATGTCTCAGTTGGGTGAACTGCAATTGATCATTCATGAAATATTGGATGAAGGAATGAAACTCTGCGAGACGTTTCAAGTTGCCACCATCACTGAAAAGTTGTATGCATCATGGAAGGACTTCAGGAGATATCAGAAACACAAAAAGAAACAGATGAGTCTTGAAGACCTTGGAGTTCGATTGAAGATCGAAGAGGACAATAAGAAGTCCAAGAAGGTCAGCTACAAGACTATGGAGTCTAAGGCCAACATCGTCGAAGGTGGAAGGGTAGCAAAAAGAGAAAGAATAGTGGAGCTGATTCTTCCCAAGCAAACCAAGAAGTTCAAGGGGAAATGTTACATCTGTGGAAAAAACGGTCACATAGTAAAGGACTGCAGAAACAAGAAGTCTCATGACAAAGGCAAGAAAAGGAAAATGATGCTCATGTCATTGAGGATGAGCAACTAACTGATGAGATCTTAGAAATGAACCTCTCAGCAGTTGTGACAGAAGCCAACTTGGTTGGGAATCCGAGAGAATGGTGGATAGACAATGAGGCTACTCGCCATATCTGTGCAGATAACAAGATATTTTCCTCATACCAGAAGGTCGATGGTGGCGATCATCTGACTTGAGAAACTCTTCGACCACCATGCTCTAGGAGCTTGTTTAAGTCCATAAAGTGCTTTGGCTAATTTATACACATGATTGGGTAAATCACCATTTTCAAAATCGGGAGGTTGTTCAACATAAACTTCCTCCATAATGTACATATTAAGAAATATACTTTTCATATCCATTTGATAAAGTATAAAATTTGTATGATAAGCAAAAGCCAAAAGGATACATATGGCTTCAAGTCTAGCTACGGGAACAAAAGTTTCATCATAATTTATTCATTCTTCTTGGTTATAGCATTGGCCACTAATCTAGCTTTATTTCTCACAACCAATCCCGACTCATCAAGTTTATTTCTAAAAATCTATTTTGTTCCAATAACGCTTTGATGAGTAGGTCTAGGAACTAGATGTCACACTTTATTTCTTTCAAATTGATTTAATTCCTCTTGCATAGCCATAATCTAATGATCATCTTTTTTCGGCTTCAAGGAAGCTTTTAGGCTCAATTTGTGAAATGAATGCAAAGTTATTACAATAATTTCTAAGTGTGTGTCTTGTGACAATTTTCTCAGAAGATCCTTCTATAATTAATTATCTATGATGGGATTTCATAACTTTAGCATATTTAATTTCCTTAGGAAGAGATGGAGAGTCATCACCTTGATTTTGTTGAGAAGGTTCGTTATTACCTTCACGTTATGCTTGGTCCTCAACTTGTAAGTGATCATTGGGATCATCTAGATGTAGTTCATTTAGTTTCTCTCCTAAGTGATCTCCATCATCATTTCTCCTAGCAAGAACTTTATTGCTAGATGAAGAGTAGTTAGATTCATCAAAGTTCACATGCATAGACTCTTTAACTGTCATAGTTTTTTTTATTATATATTATATACGCTTTGCTAGATGAAGAGTATCCTAGAAAAATTCCAATATCGGATTTAGAATTAAATTTTTCAAGATTATCTTTTATATTCAAAATAAAGCATTTACAACTGAAAACTTTGAAAAATGAAATATTTGGTTTTCTGCCATTCCATAACTCATAGGGAGTTTTATCAAGGCATTTTCTCACTACCACTTTATTGATCACGAAACATGCGGTATTGATCGTTTCGGCCCAAAAGTATTTTGGTAAGTGATGTTCATTGAGCATTGTCCTATCCATTTCTTGCAAGGATCTATTTTTGCGCTCAACAACCCCATTTTGTTGAGGTGTTCTTGCACACGAAAATTGATGCTTTATGTCATGCTCTATAAAAAATATTCAAAAATATGATTTTCAAATTCTCCCCCATGATCACTTCTTATGCTAACAATACTAGAGTTTTTTTCTTTTTGAAATTGATTGAAAAACTTTATGAATAATTTGAAAGTGTCATTTTTATAAGTTAAAAAGAAGACCCGTGTAAATCTAGAGTAATCATCAACTATTACAAACACATAGTTTTTACCACCAAAGCTCGTAGTTTAGATGGTCCAAATAAATCCATATGCAATAGTTGTAGGGGTTTTCAGGAGGAGAAAATATTTTTAGATTTGAAAGAGCTTTAATTGTTTTCCAAATTTACAATTTTCACAAACTTGATCTTTCACAAATTTTAACTTTGGAAGTCTTTTTACTAAATCATTCTGGAAATTTTGGAAATCAATGCCATGTGTGCATGCCCTAATCTTCTATGCCAAATCCAAGAGTTGTCATCTAATGCACTTAAAAATATTTCTCATGATGCATGTCATGTCCAATGTCAAATAAATAAACATTTTGATCTCTATAACCTATGAATAATGCATCATTTGATTTTCTATCTACGATTCTATAAATAGATGCGCCAAATTCAACATCATAACCTTTTATCACATAGTTGGCTAATGCTTAATAAATTATACTCAAGACCATAAACTAATAAAACATTTTCAATCATGATGGTGGAACCGGTACCAACGTTTCCATATCTAAAGATTTCACTTTTACTGTTGTCACCAAATGTGACGGATCCACCATCCTTGATGTAAGTGAAAGAAGAAAGTTTTGAGTAGTCCCCCGTCATATGCCTTGAGCATCCACTATCAAGGAACCATTTTCCTTTAATCTTCTTCTTCCTCACATATTCAAGGAGGATCATATACTTTTAGGTACCCAAATTTTCTTGGGTCATTGGAGGCTAGTTTTGGTTCCTTTTGGAAACCATGCATCTCTCATATTTTCTTTCTTATATATGCAATCATATATCTTATGTCCTTTCCTATTGCATGCATGAAAACTAATATTTGCATAAAAGGTAACATGTGTATAAAAGGTGGAAGCCTTAACAAAGTGATTTTTCAAATATGTTCTTTTGTTGTAAGGCTTATATCTCAAACCTTCTTTATTGAATATACACATTTGGGATCCAATTAGCATAATAAAGTTTTTCTCTCCCAAAATGAATTTTGCTACAATATTTTGCAAATCTACAATTTTTTTATTCAAACAAAACATTTTCATTTATTATAGGTTCACAATCATATGTATTTGAGTTATATGCATGCTAGATATGTTCTTTTCAATTTTTAGCTTTTCATCTTTTAAAATGCGATTTTTTTCATGCATTTTATTTTTCTCAATAATTAATGCATGATTATTTAATAGTAATGAATGCTCCTTTTTGACCAATTTATGTTTCTTTATTAATGAATCATATAAGTCATACAATTCATTGAATGTATCAAGCAATTCATCATAATCGGAGGAATCATGTACCTTTTCTTCTTCACTATCAATGAAGAAGTCATCATCCTCAATTGCCATAAAGACAAGGTTGGTTGTCTCATTTGCATATTCTTCATCTGATGAGCTTGAATCACTATCACTCCAAGTGGCCTTCATTGCCTTATTTTTGTGCTTTCCCTTGAATCTCTTCATAGGACAATCAAAAACTTTGTGACCCATTTTCTTGTACTCAAAGCAAATGATTTGTCCCTTCTTGTATTTTCATGGTCTTTCATCTTCCTTCCTTTCTTCTTTCTAAACTTCCCTATGGTGAACCTTTTGTTTTTGGGGAACTTCTTGAAATTTCTTGTGAGAAGTGCCACATCCTCATCACTTTCTTCATCATCACTAGAGTTTTCACTATCCTTTATTTTAGCACTTGATTTTAAGGCTAGATTATTTCTTCCTCTATTCTTCTTCTCTTCCTTCAAATCCATCTTGATCTCCATCTCATACTCCACAGTTTCCCACCAAGTCATCCAACTTCAAAATGTTCATATTATTTTCTTCTTTAATGAAGGAAGTGCAAATCATATATTCTTTAGGAAGAGACATAATGATCTTCTTGACTTGATCACTTGAACTAATACTTTTACCTAAAGCACTTAGTTGATTTATAATCATAGTGAATCTTGAAATCATATGCTCAATTTCTTCACCAGTTTCCATTTTGAAGCTATCCAATTCACACATGAAGCGGTTAATCTTTGACTCTTTCACTTGGCTTGTGCCTTCAATGACCATTTCTAAAGACTTCCATAATTTATATGCATTTTCAAACTCTGGATGCTTGTTTATTTGACTGCGATCATTGCACAAAGTAGATGGTTGAGTGACTTAGCATTTAATGAGGCTTGCATGTATTCCTCATCGGTCCATTCGCTATGCGGTTTTGGAAACTCCACACCATTACTATCCTTCTTTATTGGCATTCTTGTACCTTGTGTGATCACTTTGAAAGATTACACGTCAACGACAAGAAGGTAGTTTAACATCATCATCTTCCAATAGCTATAGTCGATTCCGGTGTAGAAGGGAGGTCTAGTGGTTGAAAATCCTTCGGCGTATTTTTTTAAGGGTTTGAGTAATAGACATTTTACATAAATTAACTTGCACGACGTATTTTTTTTTTAAGAGTTTGAGTATCGTGTCTCTGAAGTATCATATCTCATAATCTGACATAATAAGATAATCGGAAATCAATAAAAATTAATAAAATTTGATCATCTAACGGACCAGAAAGTGAATATCGTAATCATAGCCTTCCATATATGAAACTTAAAACATCACATCTTTAAAATTAAAAATAAAATAAAAGAAGTATGAACACAAGAAAATTTTGGTCAGGACTTAATAAGTTTTGGGTGAGAGCTTGACAAGCTAAAATAGTGTAAAAAAATTAGACAATTATTATCTAGGACTCCCAGTTGAATTAAGACCTCATTTAATATGTATATGTATTTAATATTATTTTTTAAATTATTTTCAGTGTAATTTAATATAAATTAATTTTTTATTTTGCACATAAAAAAAAAAAACTAATATTTTTTTGTTTAGGATAAAAAATGTCTTGAGCCTGTAATGCGTTATCGTTGTACTTTGAATAATGAACTCTGATAGGTCATATGAGTGCCCACTTGAAATTTGTTAAATCATAATATTGGGCATGTGGAGCTCTCGTAAAAAAATTACTGGAATCCGCTTTAATATCAATTTAAATCGTTGAATTTTGATCCAACGATTCATATTTAAAAAAAGAAAAAATTGATTTTTTTTTTATTAATTTAACACGTATTTAACGGCCCATGTATTATTAGAGGGCTGGAACGACCTGACTCCCATAATATTATCTGTTAAGGAAATGGTTACGTATGTTGAAAAAAGGGCGGCATTTTGCATGCAATTGGTTACAACTTGTTGGCTGGTTCTATTATCTCATTACGAGGAACCAAATTGAGTCCAAGCTTGCCCTCATATAGGAGTTTATTCACACAATAAATTTCTCATGGTAATTAGATTTCGCAATCGGTTGAGATTTAAATCTGTTGAGACTTATCAATTCGGAACGTCTGATTTTGAATTGAAATTAAAAAAATTTCGAATTATATATCAATTTTAATGAATTTCGTAATTTATTATGTAAAAATATCGGACTCTCGAAAAGAAAAAAACATTCTGGAATTTGAGATTTTTATCATCATATATTAATGAACAATGAAAAGGCATACTAGTATATTTACATTAATTTAATTAGTTCAAATTATCGGCCAAAAATGTAAAAAAGCAAAAGCGCAGGGGGCAACTAGCAAAACCACCAAAACACATGAACCAATAAAATAAAAATAAAAAACTCACTGTACAAACTTAGTGAAGATTCGAATCTTCCCATAAGAACATTCCAAAATAAAATGCGAATCAAACGGCTATAAACAAATTGTTTAATTTCTTGTGCTTCAATTTTCTAACACCCACATTCATTTTTTGCTAACTAAGAAATTTCATTACAACCTTAATACACTCATCAACAAATCTCTGTCTTTTGTCCCCTCACATAATTACGAAAAGCCGCCATTTTGCGGTGGCGGGAAAGCAAACCTGACGGTTTCACTCAGCTGGGTATTTTTTCATTTTGATTATTTCATTCAAATTCTTATTGGTTGTTGATTTTTTGAAAGTTATGGTGATGACGGTGGCTTATACGAAGAAAGCAGCTTCTTTGATGTGGCAGAGAGTTTATGGGCACAGCAATTACATGAACAGCAGCAGTAAAATGAATAACAAGAGGTGTTCGTTTGATGGTGGTGATGATTTTGAGGACACCATGGAGCTTATGCAGATTGGAGCTGAGAGGAGGACAAAGAACGTGCTGATTCTTATGAGTGATACTGGTGGTGGCCACAGAGCTTCTGCTGAGGCCATTCGTGATGCTTTCAAGCTTCAATATGGTGATGAATATAGGGTAATTTTTTTTTTTTTTTTTATTTCCCTCTTATATTGTTTTTGGAATTTTGTTTTTTAAGCGGACCATAACTCTTATACCACCCAGAAGTCTAGAATCCATCTGGGATTTTATTGTTTTTTCTGAAGTATGTGGTCCCTATCGATAAAAGAGTGGATTGAAGTATTTGCCGGCCGCCTGTGTGAGCTATCCTTAGGATTAGCTCTGATTTGACATAGAAATCATCTGAGATGGCGAGTTCTACTGAGTTTTGGCATGCGAGTTCCTAAAACGGGATTCAAAAAAGTCATATAAAAATCTCTTTTATATTTGAGCTTAATTTTGGGATCCAATCAGCCGCATGTGCGAACTATCCCAGAGCCGCCTCTAGAAATGATGCTTAGAAGGTTTTTCGTCTGATTTGTGATTCTGTTCGGCTGATATGATCTTCTATTAGTGGTGTTTCTTTAATTAATCAGGTATTTGTGAAAGACGTGTGCAAAGAGTATGCCGGGTGGCCGTTGAATGACATGGAGAGATCTTACAAGTTCATGCTGAAACATGTACAGCTATGGAAGGTAGCATTTCATAGTACCTCTCCTAAATGGATACACAGCTCCTATCTTGCTGCCATGGCTGCCTACTATGCCAAGTACGTTAGCTTTTAATCTTTAATCCTTTGTATAATTAAGTTCACAGAATTCATATTCTGCAAGTGAATCGCAATTCTTAGATAGCAGTTCTTGTATTATATCTCCTGTCATGCTTAAGTTTGCTCCAAGATTTATGTAACTCGAATCGTGCAATTGAATACTGTGAGCTTTGATGAATTAAGCATTGTTTCACCACTTCCATTTATGTGATTTATATTTTCTTCTTGCTCAAAATGATTGAATATTGTTGCCACTTGGAACCTTATTGATTGCTAGAAGTTAATAACCTGAGCAAATATTGTGTGTTTATTACTTGAGCAAAACTGAATCACTAATGTAGCTGGAATCTATCAGGGAATGAAATTATAGGCACGAAAGATGAGTGAATTCAATATTTGAATTCTTGATGCAATGAAAGCTTCTGAATTTGTTGTGTTTGGTGATTGAAGGGAGGTGGAGGCTGGTCTAATGGAGTACAAGCCGGACATTATCATTAGTGTTCATCCTTTGATGCAACACATTCCATTGTGGGTTCTTAAGTGGCAAGGTCTGCAGACGAAAGTGATTTTTGTTACTGTCATCACGGACCTTAATACCTGCCATCCTACGTGGTGAGTTAACGAAGCCATTTGAAGTTCCATTCTTTTCCTCTGTGTTGACTCTTCTATCAGTAATTGCACAGATTGTATGTTAACTCTGAATTTGTTTTCAGGTTTCATCCTAGGGTAAATAGATGCTACTGCCCTTCAAAGGAGGTAGCCAAGAGGGCATCATATTTTGGCCTAGAGGAGTCGCAAATTCGTGTTTTTGGCTTGCCTATCCGGCCTTCTTTTGCCCGTGCAGTTCTTTCCAAGGTATAATATCCACATCATTTAGTTCAATTAGATGGAAATATGATTCTTATTGTTTCTTTTCTTGTTTGTATAGGACAATTTAAGACGAGAACTTCAAATGGATCCTACCTTGCCTGCAGTACTACTGATGGGAGGTGGCGAAGGAATGGGTCCAGTTAAAGAAACCGCAATGGCTCTGGAGAATCACTACTGATAAAGAAACGGGGAAACCAATTGGACAGCTGATAATCATATGTGGTCGTAATAAATCTCTTGCCTCTACACTGCAATCCGAGGAATGGAACATCCCAGTTAAGGTAATTGCTGCTTCTTGAATCTATAGATGCAACAGGATAACACATACATTGACTGTGCATTCAGTAAACATCTTTTCATATCATCATTGCAGGTCAGAGGGTTCGAGACACAAATGGAGAAATGGATGGGAGCTTGCGACTGCATAATTACAAAAGTATGTTTAGAAACATCCTGCTTGATACTTACCTAAATGATTTCAAGTAGCTCAATCTAATGGATCCTGTTGATTTACTGTGTAGGCTGGACCGGGTACGATTGCAGAGTCATTGATTAGAGGACTTCCTATTATCCTCAATGACTACATCCCCGGACAAGTAAGCAATCAATTTCTTTACACATCGACTTACTCACACGCACATTCAATTTTCACTAGTTTTGAGTTGTAACCCCATTACTAATATGTCCCCTTCATTTGGCAACACCAGGAAAAGGGCAATGTACCATATGTAGTTGACAATGGCGCAGGTGTCTTTACTCGAAGTCCTAAAGAAACTGCTAGGATTGTAACAGAATGGTTCAGCTTCGAGACACACAAACTCGAGAGAATGTCAGAGAATGCGCTTAAACTAGCCCAACCGGAGGCAGTGTTTGACATCGTGAAGGACATTCACAACCTTGCCGCTCAACGAGGTCCTCTAGCCAGTATTCCTTATACGTTAACATCATCATTCACAAGCATAATCTAGTTAATTTCAGTTTCATCTACAATATGTCTTTTACTTCTATGTCATCATTCTTTGCTAGAGAGTTCTGTTCCTGGAATATGTTGGTTAGGATTGGGATTTTTTAGGGTTCTGTGTTGAAGAAGATTAGGTTTCTTGTGAAAAAAGGCAATGGTGTTGTAGTGTTTATCATGTGTTACATAGAAAAGAACAAAAAAAAAAATGGTCATGGAATCAGTCTTGCTGGCTCTGCATGGATTGCAAGAGGTAAAGTTTGCTTGAATTTGTAGTGATATATCTTTGTTGTTGATTACAAGTTAAGCCAAAAAAACAAAAACTGAATTGCTTCAACAGTACGGATGACAATAAGTTGGATATGATATGAGAATAATAATACTCGTATCTGCCTCATTTAATTAAAAGGTATGGAAATTATCTCCATATTCGTCCCTAACGTATCAAGCTTCCGCTGATCCTGTGCGGGTCCTCTTCATATGGAGATTTTATCTCTATTTGAACGGAGATGTCAATATATGTACTTGATCCATTCAACCAGTAGTGATAAAAAAAAAATAGAATTAGAAATTTATTAGAATGTCCTTAATCAACACATTTTTATTAGAATTTTCAAGCTAAAAAAATCTTGAAATATTTCAAAGGAAAAGATGAACAAAAATGAAGAAAGTTAAAAGATCTAATACATAAAAACCTACATTTACTTGCACGGAAAAGTTTAATGGCCCTCAGATCTTTCAAAACGATGTGTTAAACAATTTGAAAACTAATCGATGGAAGTGAAATACACACGTGCTGACGTGTATAAATTACCAAAAACAACCAATAAATATAAAATATGTGACCCATCATTAACCTAATTAATCACATTCTTAATGATTTTTATTTAACTTAATTTAATTTTCAAAATGAGTACTCATTCACTACAGATTGAGAATTAAATTGTGATTTTAAATAATAATTTTAATTAAATTAAATAATTCTTTATACCAACAATCAAATATTTTGAAATTTTCTAATTTTTTTTTTCCATTCACGCGCTTGTAAAATTTGTATTACATACATTTGTCCACATCAGTAGCTAAGAGTTACTAATTATGTGTATAATAAATCATTTTGAAAAAACTAAGGGATTATTAGCTTTTTCCCTATAAGTAGAAAATATCTATTCTTTTAAATTCAATGGGTTGTCTCGGTGGTAAATATCTTGGGCATGAATGGTTCGAATCTCACTAAATGTATTTTCTTGGGGTTATGTCCCTTAGGGTAAAAAACCAGCGACTTACCATAATCTGTGTTGAGAAACTTCTGAGGACACGAAACATAGGTCTCGGAGATTAATCAAAGTACGTGTAAGCTGGTCCGGACATCCCGATTACCAAGAAAGAGGGGAAACATAATTTATGTATCAAAAGCCAAGTTAAAAATATCAACAATAGTCATGATGGTGCCCTTATTAAAATTTAAAGGATGAATTCCAAATGTTGCCCTCATTAAATTTATATCCATCTAATGTGTTTTACAAGTTTGTTTTTAAAAAAAAAGTTAAGGTGGCACACCTGTTATTGATTTTTTTAAAAAAAAAAAAAAATTACATAATCTTTGCTAATTTGCCTTTATAGATTTCTAAAAGCTATAATTACCAAACATTTATTCTATTCCTCTTGTTACAAAATAATACTTCCAACTCATCACACCATATTCTCAAATCAAGCTTAATACACCTGTAATCACACTACAAGAATTAGACCATTTAGCGTCGAATTGTTTCGACGCAATAAGTGACGATTTCGACGCAAATGATATTTAGCGTCGAAAAAATTAGACGCAAAAAATGGACGATAAAATGTCGACGAAAACCACTTTTAGCGTCGAAATAATTAACTGCGACGCTAAAAAATAGTATTCTGCGTCCAATTTATTTCGACGCTAAAGTAAAATGTTCGACGCTATATTGTATATTTGGCGACGAAATATATCGACGCAAAAATTTAAACTTTTAGCGTCGAAAGGTGTCGACGCTAAAGTATATTAAAAAAGTATATATGTAAGCTTATAGCGACCATGTTTTTTACTTTTAGCGTCGAAATTTTTCGACGCTCAAAGTCACCTTTAGCGTCGAAACTCGTCGACGCTAACATATATTAAAAAAGAAATATATGTACGCTTACAGCGGCCATTTTTGTTATACTATTAGCGTCGAAATATTCGACGCTAAAAGTAAAAAATTTATTTTTTAAAAATTAGTAATTTACTTATTTTTTGGTCTAAAATATTTAATTTAGTTGAAAAAAATGTAATTAATGACGAAATATTATATTGAAATTTGTTTTAGAAAAAAGAAATATTATATTAAATCTATTTGTTCAAAATCTTTATACAAAACCAAATATAAAATTAATGCTACTGTGATGGGGGACGCTCGAGCCCGATGCACCATGACTCATTGAGGCCTCGAACATCTGACGGAAAGCCAGCAGTTGCTGTTCCAACTGCTCCATCTTCTTCTCGTGGTCCATCATTTTCTTCTCGTGGTCCACCGTGACCTGTTGTAGCTTCTCCTTAGTCTGCTGCAGCTCGTCTTTGGTGGT
>SKCR01006684.1:0-48829 GCA_019454045.1 Zanthoxylum bungeanum | reverse complement strand
ACAAATTATTTGTGTTGACTTTGTGTTTGCTGAATTATTTTTTGCATTGTTTTAACATTCTGCATTAATATTTTATTGTTGTTAGATTAAGGGTGCTTGTTGGAAAATCCATAGAATCAGTAATTATGACTTGTCTTGATTATTGTGTTAAAATTCCGCATATGGTCAGAACCTATGATAAACACGAACTTTCTGATATATTTTCTTAAATGTCAATGAAATTTTCTTTAAAACTTGTTTAAAAGCAATTGTTATTAAAATAAATTTTATACTTAAAAATATTAGTTTAGCCCAACGTAAAAAAGATTTCTGACTTTGCTCTTTTATAGAGGTATGAGCCAATTACAAAACAAATGTATAAAAATCATTCCACAATTCTATGGGAGCATCCAAAAGCAAAAGCCCAATATTAGTATTAAAAGACACATGTTATCAAAATCAATTAGTAAAATTTGTTGGGTGAATATACATATCATTTGTTTTAGTGGCATATACAAAACCGGCTTTGAATCTTAATTTTTTTTGTTATAGCTTTCAAATGATAAATGAGTTTTAATTTGTTTTTTTACTAAAATTCTACCTATTATTATTAATAGTCTCAAAATATAAAAATAATATTGGATCCAAGAATATCTGACACTACAATCAAGATGCTTAAAATTAAATTAGTGAGAAGAAGAAGCTTAAAGTGATTCTCATCAAATTGCAACGGCACTCGCTCCCTAAGAGTGTGTTTGGCATGTAATTTTTTGGAGAATAAATAAGGGAATAGTCATTTTTTGTTTGATTTGTATACATATACATATCATTCTCCCATCATTCACCCTCAATTTTCCATTGAAACATGAGAATGGTTAAACTCACATATGAAGAATCATGTCCAAATGTGTAAAGTCAAATTTACCCATAATGAAAATGAAGGTCAACCAATAAATAACATAAATATTAACCATTGGATTAAAATCCTAAACTATTTATTCACCTTACACCCTTTTACTTCACTTTAAAAATTCACGAGTAGCAGACTCGTTAATTTCCTCTTGTTCGTCTCTCAAGTCCTTTCTTTTCTCAAACACTAGTTTCAGTTATTGTCTGTTACTCGATATCACTTCTTCAATTATTCAGTATTTCATAGATCAAAGTCTAATTTATTCTATAAAAAATAATTGTGGATAAATATAATGTCATTACTTTCTCAGGTCAAGAGAGAATAACGATGACATACCTTAAGTACTCTTGCAATTCTTGTACATCCATTGTAATATTTTATATCAATAATAAATCTATAGTTTTTCATCCAGGGTTATTAATGGTATTGCATGTAATATTTTTATATAAAGTTCAAATTCATGGTCTATAGCTAATTTAAACTAAATAAGATAATTTGTATTCCCTCTCATACTCAGTGTTTCGTATAATTTTTTTGGAGAATGGATAGAGAATGAGCAAGGGAATAGTCATATCCTTACTTGGTTTGTGTTTTTAAAGGGTGAATAGTTAAAATCATTCTCCCTCTACTCACCCTCAATTCCCTATAATTCATTCTCCATTAAAACATGAGAATGATTAAACCCACATATGGAGAATCACCCAAATGTATAAAGTCAAATTACCTTTAATAAAAATGAAGATCAACTAGTAGATGAAATAAATATTAATCATTTGATTAAAATCCTAAACTATTTATTCTCCTTATACCATTTTACTTCACTTTAAAAATTCACAAGTATCAGATTCGTAAATTTCATCTTGTTCTTCTCTCAAGTCTCAAACACGTTCTCGGTTCTTTTCTCAAACAATGATTTCGATTCTTCGTCGGTTACTCAACATCACATCATTTTTAATTCCTCAACATTTCATAGATCCAAGTCTCGGTTCTTCTATCAAAGTTAGTTATGGATATATGTAAAGGCATTACTTTTTCAAGTCAAGAGAGAAGAGCGATGGCATATCTTGAGTACTTTTCAATTCTTATACACCCATGAAAATATTTTATATCAATAATAAATCTATAGATATTCATCTTGCATATAATATCTTTATATAAAGCTCAAACTCATTGTTATTGCTAATTTAAACCAAATAAGATAATTTGTATTCTCCTTCCAACCTCATTCTTCACTCATGATCAGTAACAGACTCGTCTCATTCCGACAATGGAACCAAACAAATAAGAATATGAATTTAATATTTGGATTTATTTATTAAATAAATTGGATAAGAATCAATCTCATCTTGATTCGATTTGTTTAAGATTCGATACAAATTTATTTGATGACCACTCAATTCCTCAAAAGTTTGATTATGGAATAATCCTTGTACCGATTTATTTTTTAAGACAAACATGCTCACATTATACCTGCTTCATCTGATACCTTAGGGTGCATTTGACACACTGTATTATATTGTATTAGAGTGCATTGCAGTAGCACTATATATTATTAATCTTGTACAATCTTTGGTGTATATTATACTGTATTATATTAATTGCAATCATATGTATATGTTTATTTATTAAAAAAATTATACTGTAGTCTCATCAAATTGCAATCATATGTATTGTTTATTTTTATTAAAAAAAATTAACATAAATAAAAGGATATTATCATTCTTCCACCCAAAAGAACAGTTTACGTATGAAATTATCCGAAAATATTGAACATGTTTATTTTTTACCACAAGAAGTTACAAATGATATATCATTTTATACATTGATAATAATATCACCAATCTCTGCCCTATCTCTTTATCATCCCATTTACATAATCAAGATGATATTGGTATTAGAAAATTCAGATCATCTAACCATTTATTTATAAAATTTTGAATGTTGATCGGGATTTGGGATCTCTTACCGTTAAATACGAGTTTCATTATGATTTTTCGTCATGATTAAATATCGGTATGAGATTCAGGATAAATTTTTATCCTCATTTACAGGATCAAGTAAGATCGAGATTGTAAATCACAACTTATCCTCACCTATTGCCATCCATTCTTACCTCATCACCATATCCATCCTCAAATTCAAATCTAAAACCCACTTTCAAAATTGTATGATCTGCTACTACTTCTATATGTTTTGATCATTGAGGATGATTTGACATGAAAAATAAAATAAGCCCCAAGAGTTAATGTCGATGTATAAAATGATACAGTTATGATAACTTATGGTGGCAAATGAACATGTACAAAATTTTCGGGTATTTTTATACAAATAGTCCTTCGAGTCGACGAGTGATAATCACCCGCAAGGGAAAAATTATCTTTTCGTTAAGATTCCCTAACATATTCTAATAACATTAATGGCTAGGTATAAAATGATACAATATTTAAACTTTAGGTGGAAAATTAAACTTGCTCAAAATTTTCAAGTAATTTCACACATAATCTATTTTTTAGGTGAATAAATGATATTATCAATGTAAATAAATTATGATAATTTATGTCAAATCAATATTCATTTATTTAATGAATCAAATACGAATTATAATATTTGGATTTATTTATTAAATAAATTGGATAAGAATACATCATTTTTGATTCGATTTATTTAAGATTCGATATAAATTTATTTTGTCACCCTCAATTCCTCAAAAGTTTTTTTTTTAGACAAACATGCTCGGATTATACCTGCTTCATCTGATGATACCTTAGGGTGCAACAGAGTGCATTACATTAGCACTATATTAATCTAGTACAATCTTTGCCTCTTTGGTGTTATATTATACTGTATTATATTAATGATGATGTATAATGTTTGGTGCTGCGCTGCATTGTATTAATTTTTTTTTTTTTGTGATTAATTAAAGTTCTTTTTTTTTAACAAAAAAAAGTACTGTGGATTAAAAAAATTAAAAAACAAAAAAACTTAATATTTAAATTTTAAAAAAAGTTGGCATCGATTTTTTCAATGTATAAATTTAAAATATATGTATATATATTGAAGCAAATATTTGAATTAAAAAAAAAAAAAAACATTTATAAATAGTTAAAAAAATAAATATATGATCAGGCGAATATAAAATCAATGAAGAGCAGGTGCAGCGCGACAATGAAGAATAATAGCTGGCTGCTGTGTGTGGTATCGCAAGTCAAAAAGCAGGTAGTAAAAATGTATCGCTTTTAATTTTTAATTTATGGCTCGACTCGAACCTTGCTATTATTATTATTACCCCAGGATTCAAAACCTAAGAAACATACTCTCATATGTCTTGTTTAACAACACTGACACTGTGTCATCCCCCATATGAATAGGAGATAACACTAACCCAAGCAAAACTAAATAAAACACACTACTGACTCGTGATTAAGCAAAGTCAGTCTCGAGTATCACCTGAGAAATGAAGCTAAGGTTGGATTTCATCAGGACTCAATTGCTACCCTGACGCAACTCTGGGCGCACGAAATCTGCATCTGGTGGCACTGAAATGTCAACAGTGGGTCTCAACTGAGCGCACACTTCAATGGCTCCATGCACTGGATCTGAAAGGAAGTTGCTTATGAGATCCCTGTTGATGGTAGCACCGTGGTCCACTGCCACCAATGCCTGTTGCGTGAGGATGTAATCAAAACGAGGGGCCCATTTCCTTGATCCCAATCGAGCTGTTGTTGAGCAGTTGTCCACCATAAAAGAAACTCCACGAGCATGCATAAATGGATTCAATGAATCCACTGACTCTATCACACTTTCATTGATGATCTCAGAGTAGGAGTGTCCTTTCTTCCTCAGGATCTCAATCTGTAAATTTTTAAATCCAAAAAGAAGGGGTATCACCTAAATAGATGCTGGGAAGGATCTAAGACCACAAAAGTTACTTTGAAAATTTCACTATATGAATATCCAATGAAACCACAATTTATAGCAGAGCCACCGGTGTTTAATAATTGCTTTATATATTAAAGATGATGCACTCAGTTTTTCAAGAAAGCAAGACACCAAATTATTCCATGGCACAGGGTATATCAGCATCATACTTCTGTTCAAGTACCTTAATATCATCATACCATTAACACCAAAAAAAAAAAAAAAAAGAAGCTTCATACCTGGGCCATCATTAGAGCCACATAGACACCTGCTGTGAACGGGTATAATGGGCCTAAGTCGCCTGCTGGGCGTGCTGATCGGACACGCTCACCAACTTTCCACATGCGAGTCTGATCAATTTTCCCCATTGGGAAAGCTGGTAGGCCTTCCTTTTCCTATAAACAAAAAGTATAACCGGAAAAAAATTTCATCAATTATTACTTTGATGACCTAATTTGAAGATTTGAAGAGTAGACTGAACAAAAAAAAATTAATCTAATTTTGAAGATTTTAAGATGATTTAAACATACATAAAACCGGCGTCCAGCCAAGACAACACTGCGGATCTCACTGCCAGTGGCAACATCTTCATAGCACTCATATAAGATTTCCATGCATGGATAAAATGAGGCACTATAAGCTTTCTCAAATTCCTTTTTGTCCTCTTCAGAGAAGGACTTGTAAACAGCCAGCATACCCTGTTGGCAGAAGATAGAAAATTGGAAAAGATTAAACTGTGTTAAGCATTACCTCCATTGAAGAGATGAACTAGCAGGGTCTGTGTACAGAATGACAGAGAGAAATGTGCAGTGAAACTGAATTTCAAAATTTCATCACCAGCTACCTGAGTTGATATGATCTTCGATATAATTCCGGTTATGCACTCGACAGTATTCTTGTAAGCCAGATCCTCACTCATTCCATTTTCAGTGTACCTTCTAAACAAGGACTCCACAACTCCATGGACAGCACCAAGTAAAATGCCTATAAATCATACAAGGATGAGTCAAGAACCAATGATTAAGATGACTACCAAGACAGATGTGGGGAAGCACTCACCCCGCTCCCCAAAGATGTCACTCCTGTACTCCTGCTCCAATGTGGTAGCAAATGTGAAAGGAGAACCAAGGGCAACTGACCATCCCAGGGCAACATCAGTAGCTCTTCCATCAACATCCTATACACATGATATTCAGAAACCAAAAAGTCTGTTAAATGGAATTAGTTACTTGAAGGGACCAACACAACTGAATTAGAGGTTGAGAGAGCACCTGGTGGACAGCAAAACTGGAATTAATTCCAGCGCCATTAATCTCTTTGCCTTGAACATAGAGTCTCCTCACAGATGGACCCATTCCCTTGGGACACACAGCAATCACACTGATATTCTTTGGGAAATCAAGCCCCATCGACTGCAAATGCCCAAGAAGAAACCCATGGGAAAGTCCGAGGATGCTGTTCGGTTTCATGTATGAGAATATCTTCTCATAATTATCTGCCTGCAACATAAGATTCAATCAGCTTCCCCGAAAATAATAAAGGAAAACAAAACGACAGACATCAAGAGCAGAGCTGTATAATCATCCAATACAACACCACAATATCCCTCCTATCCCTGTAAAACATCAAAGGAGGAATGAAAATTGGCTTGAAATAGTTGTGGGGCTTACAAAATTGAACAGAGACCCATTCACATCACAAAAATTGTACAGGGAAAAACCATCTGTGAAAAACTAGTGAGGGAACCCATGCAGATCATATTTCATACAACTAATGTTGCAGCGCAGCACAGATCAACATTAATAACTTGATAAGTATTTGATATTTATCATAGATCCAAATGAAAAACAAGAAAAGAAACATATGTAAATGCCAAGTCTTATATATGCCCATCAAAATCAGCCATAATTTAAATAGCACAAAATGCAAGTGAATGCTAGACCAACCTGAGCAGCATCAGAAATCAATAATAACACAAGATCACTGCCTGAAATAGTTTCATATATATCCCCCAAAGTTCCATTCTCTTCAGTAAAACCAACAGCACGAGCTTCAGCAAAAGAACGAGAGCCCTTCCTAAGCCCAATCTATAGCATATAAATCAAGCAATGAGAAGAAACAATAAATTCAGCCACGATAAATTGATGAAAAATATATAAGGAATTAACATTATTAAAAAAAATCTAAATCAACCAAAATAAGCACAAAAAATAGATGGAAATAAAGATAACCTTGACAACAATATCAGATTTAGCTTCAGCAAGGGAATCCCTAAAATTCTGAGCTTGAGCAGGCCCCTAAACAAAAGAAAAAAGTAAGCAACCAAAAAACAAATACTATGCTAAATGAAGGAACCCACATTCAATCATCTAAAAATAACATCAACAGAGTACAAAATAAAAAATTAAAAAATAAATGCAAAGTTATCAGTGGTTCCTTGTAAAGAAGAAGCCAAAGACTACCAAAACATGCAACAATTAGAATTACATGCTATAGAAAATAGAGACTCATTGAACAATTAACTTTACAAACTCGAGAAATAATCTTATAACACGCAAATATGTTCAAATGAGTATATGCCAATTAATTATAACAACAATGCTAAATGTACACTAAATCACATATCCAAAGAGACAACTTAAGCATAAAAATTTGATTTTTCCTAATTTATTTTATTTGAATTTTTATTTTTTCATTTTTTTATGCTTAGCATGTGTCTTTGAGTGTGGCATTTCTGTGCGCACCTATCACTGTTCTAATTTTAACTGTAAAGGCAAGGTTCTGTGCTCAATTAGAAATTCATGCCATCAATTGGAAAATATCAACAAAGTCCTCAAAATTTGTAATAATTTGAGTAAGTATGAGAAAGATGACAATTATACCTGGGAACCCCAACCAATGACACCAATCTGCTTGATCCCCTTCAATGCGTCCGGCAGCAACTTGAACAAATCCCTTCCTCCTCTCACAATGTACTACAAACATAACCAAAAATCTAACAATAAAACAATAAATAACAAAACGACAGGTATCACATGCGTTTAGCAAAACTTTACCTCATCGTGGCCAACGAGGGAGATCTTCTCCTTCTTGAAGACGGATGTCTCAAAATCGAGCGATGCAGGAGCCTTGACTGCTGGCATCGACACCATGCGAGCGCCGAGAGCCGAACCCGAACCCGAACCGACGCCGTTTCCAGTGGTGGTGCTGGTAGCTTTGAGAGCTGGCAACGACCTGGAGGTGGAAGAAAGAAACCCTAGATTGTGAGGCTTGGATGCTGGTTTTAGGGTTTTGGAGGAGGAAGAAGATGACGACGGATTAGGTGTGGAGATAGAGGGAGCGAATGAGGAAGTGGCAGCCGCCATTTGTAAACTCTTGTAGCAGATACTCGGCTGAGAGAAATGTAGGGCACCCATATACGAGAGCTTTTATAGGGGCGCCTGTGAACTGTAGAGCATGCAGAGACGTGTCTGTTTCAGGCTTGCTATCGTGCGCTTTATGTGTAATGCGCCGCGGCCTTTTGGTGCTCCGAGAGCCAGAAATTGAATGCCGATTATCAAACCGGTCCAACTCGACCGGGTTTGAACGGTTTGACGGCTTATTATTTTGTTTAAATATAAATCATTTGTCTTTTTCTTTTTCTTTTTTAAATACCAATTTTTTTCTGTGGGATTTTGTTGACTTCAACAAATTCAACAAACACCTCCCGTTGTTGTAGTTCATTTCATTACCAAAGATTTAGACGAAATTTTATATATATATGAAACTCTTGTTAATTATTGAATATGTTGACGGCTGATTTTCGTTTCAGGGATAAATTTGGAAACTCGTTTCTCGAACAATTTTCCCCAAATTGTGAATTTATTTGTTTGTGGGACCCAAAAGTAAATTTAGCAGAAAATAAGAACAAACACAAAATCGACAAAGAATTTACGTGGTTCGGCGGAATGGATTCAACCTACGTCCACGGGAACAGAGTAGAATACTGGTTTTATAACTGAATCGAGCTCGGCCGACCTCTTCTCAATGGTGGTCGCGTAATACCGAGCTGTTTTGCTTAGTCTTTTCTTACAAGTAGTGCTTGAGTAAAATTTTGCTAACTCTTACAAGTGTGTTCTCATCCCCTTTATATACTAAGGAAAATGATATTATTTCACCGTCCTCGTGACGTCAGCCACATGAGCTTGCCACTGCCGAAGTAAACATGTCATCTGACACTTCATTAAACCATTTTTTTCTTGGGAAGACTCCACACGCTACTTTTATGATGCTAGCCTGCATCATCTGTTCACGCGGTGGCGTGTGTCAGAGGATGACTTTGCAAGTTGTTCTTAGTCACATCACAACTTTATGGATGGTGCAAGTCCCCGTGTCGTGCTTACACCATTATACCACGTCCTCATCAGTGCTACCCCGACATGTCTTCTACATGGTCGGACGGCTGAAACAATGGTTGTCCTACCTTGTCGAGCTACAAGATTGAGTCAAACCTGAGGTCCTTGATCACATCTTTTTTCATCGGGTCGGCAGTAATGGACCAAGTCGGGTCGGCCTTGGTTGATGCCCATTCTGAATCTGATATCTTCTCATAAGGTCAGGTCGGGTCATAACCTATGGTCAGGACATGACCTCTTCTGGTCGGGTTGATTGGACACCTCGGAACGGACCACCTCGAGCTCGGGTCCCTCTGTCTGGCTTCTCATTCTTTTGAAAGGACTTTGGACCATCTATTGAGTGCAAACCTCATCTTACCATTCATTGAGATTATGACCTCTTGAGGACCGAAAACCACCATCAACATAATATATGTTGAAAAAAAAAATCTTATTGAAAAACTATATTTTTGTCTATTAGTGAATATGAATTTTTTTAATAGTTTAGCAGGATATAAAAAATAATCTATATATAATAAAAAGATTATCATTTTAAAAGATAGAAAAAAAAATTCAATAAATTATAAAATAAAATGTTTTTCTTTTCTTATAATTTGATCCTCCTTTATTAAAGGTCTAATGCATAAAACCGCTTATGTACTTGCGTGAAAAGCAAAAAAAAAATCTAATAGTCCAACTTTTCAAAATGATTTATTATACACCTAAATTTACGGATTCTGATAATTTATTTAAGTGGCCAAACACATGTAATATTAATTTATCAAGCGCGTGAATGTAAAAACAGATAAAATTATTAGTCATATAAAAAAAAATTGCAAAAATACAAATGACGTGATGCTTAATGATAAATGACTTATGAATTGATTATCATATTTGAATTTGAATCCAATAATATATTTATTATAAAAATCTGAGACAATCAAAATTTTACTTATATCTAAATTCGAATCCAAATGATATATTCGAATGTTTCAAAAAAAAAAAAACAAATGACGGAACATAATCATTTTGGAACTCGTGCTGGTTTGAAGGAGAAAACAAACCGTTGTGAAAATGGTGATGATGACTGAGGATGCAATTTTGGATAAGTGAGGAAGAAAGTTACTATCTCTGCAATTTTGTGAAGTTCATTTTTTTTTTTTTAATCATGGCCCCATGTCCTAAATATATTGAGCGTTTTGGGTGGATTTTACATGTGAAATTCACTTTTTTTTTTTTTTTGAATCGTTAGAAACTTCACTACCAAATCATTTATTTTGGGCTTAAGTGGAGCAGATAAAATCTCCGGATATCTCAGACTTTTACAAGAAACGCACTCTCTGGATTCGAATCTATGACCTCAAGATGAGATCCTATTTTGGGCTTAAGTGGAGCAGATAAAATCCCCGGATGTCTCAGACTTTTACAAGAAATGCACTTTCTGGATTCGAATCCAGGACCTCAAGATGAGATCTTGAACCATACACCATCAAACCATACCCCTTGAGGAACGTGAAATTCACTCATTTTTCACTAATTTATAAATTATTTTTATAATGTGTTACTAATTACTAGAATCAGTAAATATAAGTGTATAATAGATTATTTTGAAAGTCATTGCTAACATACCCCTGGGTATCAAATACCAAGGGGACATCAGCAGAATCAAAGGGGAAAAATAGAATAATTGGTTGCAACAACCGGTTGCAACCAGTTATTCAAAAAAAAATTATAAAAATTATTTTTTTATAATTTCTTTTATAAAATATTGATAAAAATAAAATAATAAAAAAAATTTATTGCATGTTATTGTTAAAAATTCAAGTCCAATGGTTTCATGTTGCATGTTCATTGTTAAGGTTTCATATTATAAATATTACATATTTATTGGTGAAATTTGCAAGTCTAATGGTAGAAGTTGCATATTCAATTATCATAGTTACATGTGCGGTTTTCGAGGTAGATGCAATTGCATGTTATTGCTAAAATTTCAAGTCCAATGGTTTCATGTTGCATGTTCATTGTTAAAGGTTCATATTAGAAATATTACATATTTATTGGTGAAAGTTATAAGTCTAATGGTAGAAGTTGCATATTTAATGATCATAGTTATATGTGCGGTTTTCTAGGCAGATTCAATTGCATGTTATTGCTAATATTTCAAGTCCAATGATTTTATGTTGCATGTTTATTGTTAAATATTTCATATTGGAAATATTACATATTTATTGGTGAAAGTTGCAAGTCTAATGGTCGAAGTTGCATATTCAATTATCATAGTTACATGTGCGGTTTTCGAGGTAGATTCAATTACATGTTATTGCTAAAAATTCAAGTCCAATGGTTTCATGTTGCATGTTCATTGTTAAAGGTTTCATATTAGATAATATTACATATTTATTGGTGAAATTTGCAAGTTTAATGGTAGAAGTTGCATATTCAATTATCATAGTTATATGTGCGGTTTTCGAGGTAAATGCAATTGCATGTTATTGCTAAAATTTCAAGTCCAACATTTTCATGTTGTATGTTCATTGTTAAAGGTTTCATATTAGAAATATTACATATTTATTGGTGAAATTTGCAAGTCTAATGGTAGAAGTTGCATAGTCAATGATCATAGTTATATGTGCGGTTTTCGAGGCCGATTCAATTGCATGTTATTGCTAAAATTTCAAGTCCAGTGGTTTCATGTTGCATGTTTATTGTTAAAGGTTTCATATTAGAAATATTACATATTTATTGGTAAAAGTTGCAAGTCTAATGGTAGAAGTTGCATATTCAATGGTCAAAATTACATGTACGGTTTTCGAGGCAGATGTAATTGCATGTTATTGCTAAAATTTCAAGTCCAATGGTTTCATGTTGCATGTTCATTGTTAAAGGTTTCATATTAGAAATATTACATATTTATTGGTGAAAGTTGCAAGTCTAATGGTAGAAGTTGCATATTCAATTATGATAGTTATATGTGCGGTTTTCGAGGTAGATTCAATTGCATATTATTGCTACAAATTTCAAGTCTAATGGTTAGCATTGCAAGCCTAATGGTAAATGTTTCATATTATAAAATATTTCATGTTTATTACATGTGCATATTCAATGATATTTATTGCATATTCAATAGTCATATTTACATAATGGTATGAAGTTACATGTCTAATGATATTTATTGCATATTCAATAGTCATATTTACATGTGTGGTTTTCGAGGCAGATGCAATTGCATGTTATTGCTAAAGTTTTCAAGTCTAATGGTTTCAGTTGCATGTTCATTGTTAAAGATTTCATATTCGAAATTTTAGATATTTATTGTTAAAATTTTTATATTGGTTGCATGTTGAATAATGTGTGTTGCATGTTTCATGGTCATTATTTAATTTTTATATTTCAAGTATAAAAAATTTGCAGCATGTTTTATGGTTGAAAGTTTCATCTTAATGGTGAAATTGCATATCAATGGTGTCAAGTTGCATGTATTGGTTATATCTAACTATTAATTTTTATTCAATAACATTTTTAATGCCTCGATTTCGATTTCGATCTCGATTTCGTATTTAATGGTTATAAGTGAATACAAAAGATGAAACATAACAATTGAATAACCACAAGTTTATAATGTTGATATCTATTTATAATTTTTGTTAATTACATATGTCAATGAGCATCTACATGAGTTTTACACTTATTGTTTCCACTTATATTTGTTATTCACTACGGTAGTTAATGAACATGAGGAGAGATTTCTTAATGTTGATATTTACTTAGAATTAGGTACGTCAACGGTTGGATATCCGATCATTTTGGACGAAATCAAAACCAAATACAATATCTCAAACCGAAAAATTTTAATAGATGGTATTCATATCCGAAACCGATTGAAAAATTCGGATATCCGCAACCGACCGAAATAATCGAAAAATTGAAAAACATTAAACACAATTTGAAAAATTAATCAATTATTTACTCTTTTAATATATATCTAAAATAGTAAATTTGGTTATAATTCAGTCTTTCAGATAATTATTAAAGTTAATGAGCATGAAATAGAATTCTCTTAATGTTATTGTTGGAAGTTAATGAGCATGAAGAGAGATTTCTTACATGTTCAATTCACCAAAAAATTTAGCTCATTCATGTTCAATCCGTTATCCATAGATGAATTTGAAAGACAATGGGCTGATTTATTACATTAAGGTATGCATTTTCTCTAATGTGTCAATATTTTGGATGTAATCAATATGAAACAATCAAGAATATTTTATACTGCATACGGCATAAAGAGAATGCATTCATAATTTTCAGTAAATGCATTCTAAATTTTTAGCTACATTTCACAGTTTTTGAGTCTACAGAATGCATCCACTATTATGAGTACATGCATTGAAAATTATCAGCTATATTAGAGAGTTTTTTAGTCTACAAAAATACATTCACTATTTTTAGTAAATGCATTCAAAATTTTCAGCTATATTACGAAGTTTTTTTTTGTATAGAAAATGCAACATACAACTAACGCAAATGTCAATCTTTTCTCAGTAAACGGCCTTTCTTTTTAGTGTGCTTTGTCATTCTAACTGTCAATTTTGGAGGTTTCACTCTTGGTGTTTGCAATGAATTCAGTTGTTGTTGTGTGTTATATTTTCCCATCGCTAACTGTAAGACCTCATCACGTTTGTCATTCAACGGAGAGTCAATAAGTTGCAACACAATTATAACTCATGTCCCCTTTTGATAGCTCCATATGATGCTGGACATCAAAATTCAGACTCTGCTGACAGAGGCAAACATTGACCAACATCAGAACATTAGTAGGAGATATACCAAAGTAATTGATTAATTATAAACGATCAAATATAATGTTAGAATGTCTCATTGACCCCCTTTTGATAATACCATATGATGCTGGAACATCTCTCTTCAAAATTACATACAGAAGCCCAGTGAAGAAATAACATTATAATTATAGTAAAAGTAGGGTGCAATGAAGTATGTATTCATTGACTCTCTTCAAGTAAGAAGGGGTAACTAGAGTCCAGATATATAATTACAACCTAACAATATGAACTAAATTCAAAGAAACAATTTTATACATGAAAATCAAGAATAATGTTTCTAGAACAATACTTTTATTCATAACTGAAATTTTCACTCACAACATAATGGAATGCATGTACATTCATGGCTTGATCCATTGAGATTGCAAAACCAAACCCACCAAGCTTCCAAACTCCGTTGGAGGTGATTAAGATATTATGCAAAAAATAAAACTTTATCATAAGACATGCATACCCAGCATCTCTAGGAACTCCAATTACAGGAATCAATATTGTAGCCTCTTGATCTATACTCTCTAGACTATAAGCAGACTAAGACTCCATTAACACCCACTCAGCAAACAGATCATTGATGAGTGGTAATTATATCACTATTTCCCACTCATTTAACTTAATATTTTGTATAGTTTCTTGAGTTTTGTGAATATTTTGATGTGTTTTGTGCTATTTTGTAGATAAATAAAGTTTCAGGACATTCTGGAGGTGATTTGGGGCCAAAACTGTGAAAAACAGACAAAAGGGCATTTTGGTAATTTGGCCGCGTCGCGACGCGCAAGCCTATGGTGTCGCGACGCCTAACGTGCATCGGGTCATGCTAACATGCGCCGGGTCCACATGTCAGAATCTAAGAAGTTTGACTTTGCTAACGTGCGCCGTGCCACGTGTCATCATCCTATGGTGCCGACAGTCGTCATTGCCACGTGTGCCACGTGTCACTCCACATCACCACCACGTCATCATCCATATCACATGTTGACCAAGTCAAAGTGCCATGTCATCGCCACATCATCATCAACCAATCACAGCGTGCCACGTGTCACAATCATACTGTGCCGACACTCCCTTTCGCCACGTGTCGCCACGTCAGCATAATAATTGAGCACTCAGCCGCCTTGCCATGTGTCACCTTATCTCCTTATCCAGAATCGTTACGTGTCAAGCCCTCAGCATGCCACGCCAAAAGAGACCGCCGTCGCGACGCTATAACTTTGGATTCGCAACGCCCAGAGCCTATCCGCGCCTATAAATTGAGCTCGAGGTTTCAGTTTCAGATGTACCATTCTCTCTAAATTCTTTGATGTAAATAGAGAGTTCTCTTCTTAGTTTCTTTTTAATTTCAGTTTTATAATTAATTTTAATTACGTTCTGTAATAATAGTAATTTACTTTCTTTACTTTTACAGTTTTTACTATTCACCATGAGGATGTAACTTCCCACAGCTAGGGTGAAAGGTAATTCTTTTACTGTTACTATTTAGATTAATCTCCCTTAAATATAATATATTCACTATTTAAAATATTGACTTAAAAATGATACCGCTATATTGGTCGGTTGGTAATTCATTTTAATCTGGTTTAAACCTGACTAATCAAGGATACCGCCAGATTGGTCGGTTGGTAATTAAATTTTCTTACCGCCTATATAGCATGTTTATTTTGATTCCGCCTTTATGGCTTGTTGGACTTAATTTGACTTAATCAGGTTACCGCCTATATGGACGGTTGGTTAAATAATCACAAGTTAATATATTATATTAAGGGAGATATCTAAATAGTAAATAGTAAAAGTTGATCTTTTTACTTAGTATTTTATTTTATTGTAATTTACTTTTCAGCTTTCACT
The DNA here is from genome assembly GCA_019454045.1 of Zanthoxylum bungeanum. Taxonomy (NCBI): domain Eukaryota; kingdom Viridiplantae; phylum Streptophyta; class Magnoliopsida; order Sapindales; family Rutaceae; genus Zanthoxylum; species Zanthoxylum bungeanum. Next base: position 32,969 of record SKCR01006684.1, on the reverse strand, counting down.
TTACCGCAATTACTTTTCATCATTTTTACTTTATGTCTTTTACTTTTAAGTTTTTACTAGCCCTAGTTATGTGTCGTAACTAAGTTAGTTATCTGGGGTTGTGATGAATTCTAATATCACCGGTTTATAAGGGGTTATTTTATAGTTTGGGTAATTTAAAGGTTTACTTATTAAGTCTTAAGCTTAATGCTTCTTGTTGTCTGATCACCAATAAGATTGATGTGGTAAATCTAAAATAAACTTGACAAATGATTTTAGGTTTCAGCCTTAGACTTAATAGCCCACGATCTTCTTTGAGGATATATAACCATTTAATAGATTTCCTTACAGGATAGACATATACTTGTCGGGCGGGGTAGCCATAATTGGAACTTAAACTTAATGAATCCAGATAATTTGGTTGACATAGACATATGGTTCAATTGGGTTAAACTGGGTATTTGCGTCTGACCATCGACAGAGGCTTTCGCATAATTTAGTGTTCCAGGTTAGTAAATCAATTTATTACACAAACATGAAATAACCACTTCATCTTTTAAAATATATTAGACAGATTCACAACCCTAGATAGTTTTTAATATTGAATTTTCTTAAACCTACTTTCGTGCAATTTTATTTACTTGTTTTTAAATTCAAAATCATCACCATTTCAAATCAATCAATCAACCTGTTAGATACTAGTAATCATTTGACCTCATAAAATTAATAGATTATGTATTAAGTCCTCGTGTGATCGATATTTTTTATACTACTTGAACGATACGTGCGCTTGCGTTATACGCGTGTGTAAGCACTGGTCAATCATTGAGAAAAAGAAATCAAAAAGGCAAAAAAAACAAAACAAAGACTTTTACATAAAAAACAAAAATCATCTTGCAGATAATTTAAGCATCTCCCTGGACTGGATGAATGTAGAAATTTGAAAATTTTCATATACGTATTAATTTTCAATATGTAAGATTCAGCTCTGATACCTAGAAATGGCTAACAAAATTAACCTATTAGCCCCATGTAAAAAATGGCAGAAGGAATTGAAACTCATTCGAGGATAATAGGAAAGTTTCATCCTTAAAATTGTCACAGATTTTGACAAGAACTTCAGAATCATGACTCATCTCCTCAACACTAGCAATATTCCTACCACAATTACTCTCGACACCACTGCTATGGTCATTGTTAATATCATCAACATCAAAACTGCCATTACTACCACACCTACATCAATACAATCAAAGCTGTCATTGCTACCACATGCTATAGCTTATTAATCCAGTCATAATCAAGACCCATTACAATCACCATTTCGGTATTTCCCCTCATTATAATTGTTGTTTTACAAGAAACAAAGTATAAATTGAATTAACAACATAAAATGCAAATAAAAGACAGTATGACATTTATACCCAACACCACAAGATAGTTTATAATTTTATAATTATGGCCAAATGTCAAAAACAAACATAAGGTAAATAACCTCAAGTGATATAGCCCGATGAATGAGATGTGCATTGCAATGAAGAAATTCCAACGACTCTGCAATTTGTAATAGACCATGTTTCATCTCTTACAAACTCACTTCCTATAAATCAAACACTTTAAAAAAACTCTTAAATAATTAGAACAAAAAAATTAGCACAAAAAAAACACTGTATCAATCCATTAAGCTCCTTATACATTTTCGAAACATTTTCAAAATTCCCCAACACATTGGCGACCGACGCAAACAGCGGCTCCGTCACCATCGCCATCGCATTTTTATTCTCGTCCATTACCTGAACCACGTGTACATACAATCCCTAGATGCCGTAACCTCACCAACCTCCCCACGTCCGCATGCACCAGATCTAAAAATGCGTCCTCCACAGCCTTCGTCAACCCCGCATGCGCCCTCACCTCCGACAAGGCCCGCTTGTACAGCACCCACACACACACCATCAGGTACTACTACTATCGTGTGGCGTCACGTGCCCTCGCCAAGTATAATTTCCATGCGAGCTCAGGCCCGACCGAGCTGATCTAGCCGAGAAGCTCGTAATCCTGTAACAGCTTCGGCCTGGTGACCTCATGTACGATTGTTTCAACGGTCTATCCGATCACTGCAGCGATTTTAGCTAGGGCTTCTGTTAGGGTTTTCATATTGAGAGACATTTTGATTTAAAATCAAAATTAGGCTTGAAATTATAACAGAAAAATTAAATTGAAAAAAAATTGAGGATCAAATTAGAGAAGAAGCTGCTCTTTGTTCTTCTATGTTCGTTTCTTTGAGCTCTCTTCTCGTCTTCCTCTGTGAAGAAATTTGTTTTCCCTGTTATTTTCTAAATTGTTTTATTTGAATAATAATGTTAAAATATTTGTTGAGTATAGTAGAAAGAATGATGTGAGTATAACAAAGTATGTAAGTAGAGCAGATTAGCAAAAGGAATGATAAGTGAAAGAGGAATTAGGTCAAATAAAAAAAGGAGAAGTGAAACTGAATTTACCGATTACTTTCTATTTTATAACGTTTTTTTTAATTTAACCGTTGGATTCACCCAAAGTGAATCTAACGGCCAACATGCCCTGGGTTATGTGATACCAGAGGTATTATAGACATGCCCTATTTTGAAAGATAATGAAGTCATTAGAATTTTTAGTATTTAATTGGCTAAATAAATCCACAGAATTCGGATAAGGTCATCGGTTCAACGATTGAATCGATCGGATCGATGAATTTGAGACATGTTCAAATGCTTCGCACTAGAAGGTTCACCGAATTGAATATTGGATCGGATCTCGGTTGAATCAGTTGATCTAGTCAGGATTTTAAAACATTATTTATAACCTTGCATTACTTAATTAACTACTAAACAATTCAATTTATTTTATTTTATTTTATTTTGTAATTTGTTATTAATTTTTCTAAAAAATTAATTGAGGTTGAAAGAAAAATAGAAAATTAGTGGCTGTTTTGAGCTACGAATTACAACACAACCTAACCAGCCATAGGTACGCGGCAATCCCCTGGGACCTGGCTAGCTTATAGATCTAATAGCTACTAATTACAGTTTTGGTCAAGTTAGTTTATTTTTTATTTACCTTTTTATTTAGTATGAAATTTGAATGTATTTGAATTTAACAGAAATCTCAATAAATGTGAGAATAGATATATGAATGATTCCTTTTCAATATCTGAATATTAGTATTATATTTAGGGATGGTAAAAGTCTGTTTGAGCCCGTTCGAGTCCGACCCGATCCAACGGACTTTAGCCTGACCTGGTAGCCTTTTTAAGGGTCCAGGCTCGATTTTTATTAATAAAAATAAGTTTATTAATTATATAAATTCTTTCTTTTTCTTTCACCATTCACGCCAACAACCATGGATTAAGAGCTATTTCTCAAGTAAAGCCAAACAAGTAAGTTTTTCTATCATTTTCTTTGCTATTTTTGAATTTAAACTTGTAAGTTTCTCACTCCCAAATTCGAACCTAAGAATGAATTAAAGTTAAGCAAGTCCATTTGGCTTGAATAAGAAACCTAGAATAATAATGGAAGTATTTGAAGGAAGTATTTCATGGAGAAGAAAAAATGATCTTATGGTTTGAGAATTGAAACTATTACATGCATTATGAATTAATGTGTATAACTTGATAACATGTTTGAATGGTTGATGATGGAATTTTTTTTGCCATGGCCGAATTTTAGAGGAAGATGGGAATGTTTAATTTGTGATTTAGATGCATGAAGAAGCATGAGTGAGATGTTTTCTTTGTACTTTAGGTGTGTGGAAATTGATGGATTTTCTAATGGGCTAGGGATGCCTATGGCCGAATGTTAGGGGTTGCATGCTTGGTAATTGAAGTTTAAGTTGGGTCTAGTGACATGATAAGCATGTGAATTATTTAATAAGGTGTGGATGCTTGTGGTTGTGATCCCCTTGGTCAAGTTCATGTTGCTTATGCTAAGAAGATGATGTAATGAAAATATGTTTCAGTCAATATATGAACCAATGAACTATGAATTTGCATATGAGATTGTTATTCATGCTTAATCATGGTTGATAAGAACATGACCTAATGTAATTTAAATAAAGGGCATGGATGTTCTTTTTGATTTGATAAGACATGTGCATGAGTTTGGTGTTGAATAAAGTGAATGTTGTATTACCATAAGTATGGCTAATATGCATGCTTAAAGAAATACATACATATTGTGTTTGGTGAGATTGTTAATATGAGTGGATGTTAGTCTGAGATGGTGATGATTTTTTTATGTAGGTGAGGGTTATGAGAGATTAATAATTCATGTATAATTGGATTATCTATGATGTGTGTTGAAATTTACGATTTTGGTGTTATGTATCATAATCATGTTATGAAAATAAGATTGTGAGTTATTTTATAGCTTCAAGTTAATGTTTTGGCATGACTTGTTCATGTTCTTAATGCACGTTATACGAAAATGATTTACGAATACGCTCAATATGTAACTTAAAAATAGAATATAAGTGCATGTTCTGACCACTATTCACTTGTATAATTAGGGTGGATAATTTTATGTATATATTATTTACACTATGATGTAAGTTGTATTTTCAGCTTATAATTCCAGCTCATGAAATCAGTTAATGCTCTTAGCTTATATCTCAGTTCATGTCATGTCACACGTTATATTTCTTCATGTATGATGTAGGCACAAACCTGTACACACAATAAGTTCCTAGTCACGTGTCTTCAATTTTATGCATGTAATATTTTAGTTTCTATTATGCAAGTGTTATTGGTTTAGGTGTATAGTTTTGGTTTGTGTTTTCCAACTTAGAATATAAACATGTCTTTCATGTTATAGTTCAGGTATATCTTCAATCTATAGTTGGTCAAGAGGATTTTCAAATTATGTTCATGCCATAATGTCTAGTTTTTGTGTTTTAAGTCAATAATCATGCTTAGACAGATAGATGGTGGCACGATTCATGTATGGATTATATTAGGTCCAAACCACCAAGGGTTTGGGTGGTTTGATATAATATTGCACAAGTTTCTCCTAGGGGCTCCACAACTACCCCTAACACTTGTAGACTAATATGAATTTATTCGTCTAACATATATTAAAAGAAATTTATTTTTGTTTGGGTCAAGTTCTATATGATCACATCATATAAGGTGTCTTCATTCTCATGTCACCATATGAACGATCCCAGATAATATATTTATGGAATGGATCACAATTGTAGATAAACCACAAATAAATTACCCATTTTTATTTGCTCTCTACATGCAATTTTAGATTAGTACTTTCAGACTTAAATCATCTTGTGTATAACACTCATATACTAAGTATGAAAGTACATGAGTAATCATTGGCATAATCTTGGGACAAATATGGAACCTCTAGGGTCGGATCAGTGTCCCGCGCAGCGAAAGTGAGTATAACCCATGGATATCTAGCATGGATGTATTTTAAAATATATTTATGTAAAGCTACATTTCATTTTGAGTCCGTAGGACAAAACGGGGACCAAAACAGAGTCCGAAAACTCTAGAACAGAGAAAATGAAGTTTCAGTATGTATAAGCTCTGCGCGTCGCGACGTCGAAGCTTGGGCGTCGAGACGTGGAAGCTTGGGCGTCGAGACGCTCCAAACTACAAGAGCTGAACGTCTCAGCGTCGCGACGCTCCTAGGTCTGATGCTCGGTAACCATTATGAGTTTCTTATTCATGGAGAATATAATTCGTAACCATTATGATCAGATTAGTTTTGAGTCTAATTATGACATTAGATGGTCTATGTCATATAGAGTCAGAAAAGATGCAGTGGGAGTGTCACGGATGATTCTACCTTATTAGTGGAATTAGTTGCAATTTATGAAGTATTGACTTATGAAGTTGCAAAATGACCTTATAGATTAGAAGTTTTGATACTAGTGTTGTACTTGTGGTTGTCGACATAGTATTTTGGATTTGACCCTAAATACTTAGACAACTCAATAGATGTAGCACAATATTGATGTCGCATCTGAGTCATGTTGATGTATAACTTAGGTTATACAAAATATGAATGATGCTGGTTAAGGGAAATGTGGACGCTGGTTTTCACCCGAGGTCCACAATTGAGATTTCATGAGATGGGGGCACCGGCGATCCTGCAAAACAAAGATGTAGAATGAGCGGGAGCACTGCCCACCGGTGTGGTGGGTGCCGGGGGCACTCCGACGCTCAAGTCAGTGAAGGTACCAAGGAGTTGGAATGTGGGAAGTCAAAGGTTGGATAATACCTTGAGCTTCGTAGGGTGCCGTGAGGGCGGTTAGTCGGAGGTGTGATGAGCTTGAGGAGAGAGTAGTATTGAGCTGTGAGTATGAGAGATCAGAGTCCCCCTTCCCTGGAGCCTCGTTTCCCCTATATACCTGTTGTAATAATGTGTCTTTATCGCTCTTTGATTGCTCATCCGTTAGATCAACTTCATGAGGAGTTATTACTGCCTTTTGCCCGTTTGTAGGTTGGAACGGATGGGTTCATGAATGGTGTTTATGACTTTGGGCGTTACGCGAGCTGGAAGGTCTCTCGGCCATGGGTGTTAGTGTTCATTGGGCTTGGGCCTGCATTGCGTCCTTGTGTTTGGTTAGGGGATTTCAGGGGTGCATTTAGTAGTGGGCCTGAAACGAAAGACCGAAATTACCCTTGGGCCAAATTTGGCCCGTACAGTTTGTCCCCTACTCTCTAAGTCAAGGAATCCTTGGCTTGGAGAGTATTTGACGCATGTGTCGTCTGGGACGATGCCATACAATGTTGGTGTACTCGAGCGTTGATGCTACCTACTAATTTGAACCAAACGAATGTCAAGTTATCAACTTGAGTCTACAAGTGCCATTGGGGAAGTACCCAGTTGTCCGAGCCAGATGATGGTCGGGATCATGAAATCGACTCTACTAGAGCCATTGGGGAAGTGCCCAATTGATTGAACCAGATGAAGGTCAGTACATCAGTCATACGACGTGTGCCTTGACTCGAAATGAATTTATGGGGGTTGTCCCCAGTTGACTGGACTTGATGAATCCAGAAGGATATAAGTCATACGACATGTGTTAATCCATGTCCAAAACTTAACTCGATATGAGTCTATGGGGGTTGTCCCCGGTCGACTGGACTTGATGATGCCAGGAATATATGTCATACGACACGAGTAGTTCATGTCTATAATTTGACTCGACATGAGTCTATGGGGGTTGTCCCCGGTCGACTGGACTTGATGATGCCAGGAATATATGTCATACGACATGAGTAGTTCATGTCTATAATTTGACTCGACATGAGTCTATGGGGGTTGTCCCCGGTCGACTGGACTTGATGAAGCCAGGAATATATGTCATACGACATGAGTAGTTCATGTCTATAATTTGACTCGACATGAGTCTATGGGGGTTGTCCCCGGTCGACTGGACTTGATGAAGCCAGGAATATATGTCATACGACATGAGTAGTTCATGTCTATAATTTGACTCGACATGAGTCTATGGGGGTTGTCCCCGGTCGACTGGACTTGATGAAGCCAGGAATATATGTCATACGACATGAGTAGTTCATGTCTATAATTTGACTCGACATGAGTCTATGGGGGTTGTCCCCGGTCGACTGGACTTGATGAAGCCAGGAAGGTATTCACTCTACAGACCTGACAATGGTCCAAGAATATTTCCTCAATACATAACTAGACCTGTCGTAGGATTATAAAATAGTCTTTATTATGCCAGACTTGTTGAAGGTCTGTTGTCGAATGGGCTTTCAAATAGTCCTGATGAAGGTCCATCACTCATTACTTTGAGGAGTGTTCATGATACTACAGTCGGATGAAATTGATGACCGTCCATGTGAATCTTCACTCTACACGCTCGAGTTAGTATGGGAGAGAAGACAATTTTTCCATGCAACATGGAATTGAATGAACAAAATATTCCATCATCCCACATGTCGAGTGAGACCAAATAGGATGATACTACAAGCCCTCAAAGTTTTAAATAATTTGGAATATAGAAAGAGCTCCACTTGACTATTATTAGTGGTGTCGAGTGGACTTAGTGCCTAACTGTTCCGTCTTGTCGAATGAGTGGGGGAAAAGCACATTAGGTGATTTTAATGTGGTCCCATTGTCGACATTTTCATACTTGAAGGGCCAACTTATTGCTTCTGTCTAGCTTGCTGGGCCTTCCAACGTGACCAAGGCCCACACTGAGTGGATGGATCTCATGTGCTGTTTGGAAATTGGTTCCTCTAAACTAGGGGTAAGGTCGTGTTACACTATGACCGTTGAGGAGCCTATGCCCGGCAAAGTGTAATTTCTTTTAACCAGCTATTCATACGACAATAAGAGTTTTGAGTTTCAGCCCACATTTGATACGACAAACAGATTTATCCTTGAGTATATGTTCCATTTTGCAGGCTCAATCTCGTACTTCAGATCGTCAAGATGAACCTCAGTATGAGCACGCGCCTTCCGATTCTAACCATCCCACGCAAAAACGATGTCGTACTGGAGCCTAAACCTGAGACGACATTGCCCGATTCTATCCCCGAAAGCTTCGCGTGAAAATATGGTTCCCGAAACGGCGCCGCACATGAAGCTTATTCTGAGCCTGTGGTCGCCGATTCTGTATCTGAAGAAGACGCGGAGGAAGCCGAACTTCAAAACGATGCCGTACGGGAATCACAACCTGACATTCAATTTGATCCAATGTTCTCTGAATCTGTCTCCTCTGAGGACTCAACAGCCTCAGGTAATATAAAAAAAATCCAAAAACCAGTTATTTACACCCCATCACTCCTCGACAGAGGGCTGCACCAAGCCGAGCAATCCAGAAGTCGAAAGTATGTGGCGCGAGAGCTAATCCGTCGCAGCAAACCAGAAACCAAAAGCCATCACGGTGTCGGTGATCTCCTCAGCTCGAGAGGTATGCATGTGGATTATTCGGAGACCGAGGTCGGTGGTTTCTTAAATGATTCGACGGTGTGGTCGTGGGTTCGATTGTTATTCTCTTTTGTTCCTCCAACTGAAAGCTGGTAAAAAGGCCAGAGGTACCTCCTTATGAAGTTTTCATTTACGAAGATATGGATTCAGATGATGGAGAAGATGCTAGAATGACAGATTCAGAGGAGGAGATGGACTTGGTGTCAAGGGATGCTTTTGAAGAGCAAGACTTAAGTTTGATGGTGACCAACATTGAAATTTTTTGATAAAATGCGTAGGGGAAAAGGGTCGAAGCCTACATTTTATCAATACAACTTATTGCTTTGTGGTCTTCGTATGAGAGAACTAATTGTGGAGTCTGAGTCTTAGCACTGTAGAGAAATGGAGTTTCAAGGTAGTCTGTGGATAAGGTAATGTATACTTTTTTTTTTGATTAGTGGGTATTGTAGGCATGGGATGATGAGAAACAACGATACGAATTTATTTCAAAATGCTAAAGATAGGTTGTGATCCTGACACATATACTGGTACCACACCGAAGAGAATACGCGACATAACACAATACAAAACCTGAAGAAGGTCCATCATGCTACAATGGAATGAAATTGTTGAATGTCATTAAGGTCTTCACTCTTCTACGAGTCTACTGCCGAATGGACTCGCTACTGGAGTTGGCGAAAGTCCAAGGCCGTTATTCATGTATTCAATAGTCCTATAGAGGGTTTGGTTCCTCATATTACCATCCTTACTCTACAAGTCCTCTCTACATGTCCTAACAAAAGTAATTGAGAGTCTAATGTCGAATGGACCTCATGGAATTCCGAAATAATTTTCACCCTACCTACTAGAATCTGGTTCGGTCGACTGAACATGTCGTAGGTTCCAATGATTTTTCATTCTAGGCATGGTGAATGATTTCCTTTGTAGTATAGACTTGGCAATGTTACATCAACGTAGTATGCAATAGATAATTAACCTTTAATGTCCTTTGGGGGGAGATAACAACCATCCCACGTAATATGGTAAATCATACGCGTGAAGTTGTTTGTCTAACGGTACCCCAATCAAGCTAAGTCTTATTCTATCTCATGTTGTATGGGATTCTAAACGAGTGTCAGGTCTCATACGTGGAGTGTCGAGTGAAATCTTTGCTAAATACTAAACTATCACTTAATGTCGATCGTGACAAGCTGTGTGTGGTATTGTTGATTGGGATATTTCTAACAAGTCTCATATTATAGCACATACTATAAGCCCCATACCCTAGTGATGTCAACTGAGACTTTCTTTAAAAGTGTAAGTCATACCTGGTAAGATTGATAGGGATGTCCACGCCCAGTCTTCACCCGGGCACTGTCGACCGTGACAATCCTTATGCCAAGTACATTATTCCATTATATGAAGTGAATGGCAAGGGGAATGATTCCATTGAAAGGATGCGTCTTGCTCCTGATGTGTATTCTCTTAACATTGTCTGAAGAAGGTAACACTTCTTTCACGTAGCCTGGAAATGACGGAAATTCTCTTTCATAGTTTGAGGGGAATGACATCATATTTATGCCATCTAGAGTAGATGATGACCATCCTAAGCTGTCTCAAATAGATGACAATTATGGAGAATACTTCTTGGTTGACTAGGTATGCAGGGGATTAAGAGGGTACTCTTATGTCGATCGGAGGGAGCGTGTAAAATGGTTCAAACGATGGTCCAGATATATCGATTGATAGGATCGTAGATGGAGAAATCTTTGCATGCTATGAATCGCTAGGGGCCCCACGGTGGGCGCCAAATTGTGGACGCTGGTTTTCACCCGAGGTCCACAATTGAGATTTCATGAGATGGGGGCACCGGCGATCCTGCAAAACAAAGATGTAGAATGAGCGGGAGCACTGCCCACCGGTGTGGTGGGTGCCAGGGGCACTCCGACGCTCAAGTCAGTGAAGGTACCAAGGAGTTGGAATGTGGGAAGTCAAAGGTTGGATAATACCTTGAGCTTCGTAGGGTGCCGTGAGGGCGGTTAGTCGGAGGTGTGATGAGCTTGAGGAGAGAGTAGTATTGAGCTGTGAGTATGAGAGATCAGAGTCCCCCTTCCCTGGAGCCTCGTTTCCCCTATATACCTGTTGTAATAATGTGTCTTTATCGCTCTTTGATTGCTCATCCGTTAGATCAACTTCATGAGGAGTTATTACTGCCTTTTGCCCGTTTGTAGGTTGGAACGGATGGGTTCATGAATGGTGTTTATGACTTTGGGCGTTACGCGAGCTGGAAGGTCTCTCGGCCATGGGTGTTAGTGTTCATTGGGCTTGGGCCTGCATTGCGTCCTTGTGTTTGGTTAGGGGATTTCAGGGGTGCATTTAGTAGTGGGCCTGAAACGAAAGACCGAAATTACCCTTGGGCCAAATTTGGCCCGTACAGGAAACGATTGGGTTTCTTGGACAAACTCAATATGTTATAGCAGACATATTTGTTATTGTCTACCTCTTGAGTGTTAGGTGATCTTGAGGGCAATGAGTATGCGATACATATTAAGATGTGTACATGATACCGTTAATTGGCATTATAGCAAGTGGGATAAATTATTAGGGTTAGTGCTCGAAGTGCTAATCCTGATCATATTTGTGCCCGATTCATGAATACGAACAATTCTTTTTTCCATAATATTACTTACTTAATGGTAACACCTCTTGTTTTTATATACATATTCGATCTAATTACGATTAGATTGAAACTAAATCTGATTTAGTGATACGTATATACCCCATGATGTACAACGTATTGCGCAGTTACAACATAATTTATAATTGACATTGGGAAGCGTAACTACAAGTTGTATATTCTCAAATAAAATTCATGGTCAAGATTTACTGACACGGGTCGGTTAGTAAAATCCGCTGAGACCAGTACATGTCGTATATCGTGACTTGGTCCGATGGTTTATCCCAATGAACCATGAGTCTTAGGAGACTCGTATAGACATATATGTGTTTCTTTGATAAACACTGAACGACTCACCGAAGATTTCCTAATAGATGGTACACCAACGTCAATAGGAATTTTCTCGAGTCGAGTAGCATAGTGGTCCTTCTGTTGGGGTTGGTGCTCAGAGTGCCAATTCCCGGTTGTATTTCTTTTGAATACTTCTGTAAAACATTATTATTATGAATGATATATGCAGTTTCTATAATATAATCTATCTTATTGAATGGTAAAGACGTAAAGACCTTAGAATGATTAGTCATGGTACTGTTGCAAAAGCGTCGCAACTGACATTGAGTAGTATCATGACGTTTTCATTCTCAGACAGTTCCTGGTCAAGGTTTACACTACTTGGTCAGTAAAGTAAACCCGTTGAGACCGGTACATGTCGTATACTGGAATATATGATTCCAATGGTTTCTCAATGAACCATTAGTCTTGGAGACTAGTATAGACGTGTGAGTGTTTATAGTGGATAAACACTGAATGACTCACCGAAGATTCTTAATGGATGGTACACCAACGTCAATAAGAATCTTCTCGGGTTGAGTAGCACTTGTGATTCTTAGACTTGAGATGCCATTGTGGGCACATGAGACATCTTCTACACTTAGATGGCAGTCACGTCACCGATCTATTTAGATCAGACCTCCGCCTGTTCGTTGGGTGTAGATAGATCCTCAGGGTGTCCTATGTGTATCAAGATAGGATCCGTCAGTTCTGTGTACCAGAGCATAGGTAGTCCATATGATTAGCAATCAGATAAAACCATGGGCCCATGGTAAAGTTTAGAAGCTAGTTCTAAACATTCTTTTAGAGATTGCTAATAGAATAGTCGACTGGATAATCCCCGTAGAGATTTGACGTTTACATCTATATCTCAGGGATTTATCCGGATACCTGTGACGGAGGAATTATACATTTGCCATGACCTCGACCTGTATGGTTCAGCGAGATTATCTGTGATCGTCATAATCTACGGGTGGATAGATTATGGACACGAAATTTTTTTCGTGACGGATATACCTGAATCTAGAGAGTCTCAATAATGAAACATACTCGCAGAGCACTAGAGCAACATTAATAAATAATATTGATTATTTATAAAGTCGTTTAAAGGTTAAACGCAAGATACGTGCCAAAGGGACCCGATAGTCATTTGATTAATTATTGTGTATTTACATTTAATACTTGATTAATTTAAATACACATTAATTAATAGTCAAAATGAGTTATTTGACTTATATCCTAAATGAATATATGTTTTTGATATTTAATGTAAATATTATACATATATTTAATATATTTGTATTTGATTAATTAATTGATTATTTAATTGTTAAATGATTAAATTAATTAAAATATAAATATCTTACATTAGGATATTTGATGTAAATGATATTAGTTGCATTTGTTGACTTAATTAAATATCTAATAAAGTGTTATTTGGATATTTATGCAAGTTGACTAAATTTAAGTGAAATGAAATTGAAATTACAAGTTTTGTTTTTCCTTGGTGAAATTCGGCCAAGGTGAAAATGTTACAAGTATATATTGTTTTTCATTTCATTTTATTCTTAACCTAATACACTTTACAAAGAAAAACTCCATTGAAGAAACAAAGAGAAAGCTTGTGAAAAGAAAGGAAAAATCAAGAAAGCTTGGATTTTAGTAAGTTTCTTCAACTTACTATTAGTAAGGAAAATGTTCCTTAGGATCTAGGCTTTAACATATGATGTTCTTAGGTTATTTCTTTCTTTATTCTTTGTGTTTTTGTTGATGGAAGTTTTGATGGAAGTGTTGAGCATGTGTGATGAAAGAAGATTGTGACTATTGTAGTTGTAAGCTTTCTTTTAAGGTTTTGGAAACCATGTTGCTAATCTAGAGTTATTGACCCACTCTTAAATGACCTAGATTTGATCTTGAGTTGTTTCATTGTGTTGAGACTTTGATTGGATGAAAGAATGATGATTGAAGTAATTGATTTAACCAATTTGGTCTAATTTGTCCAATTTGAGGAAATTGAAAAATTAGGGTTCATGACCAATTCCAAATTTGGGGCATTTCATTTATGTTGTGCATTTGGATGTGTATATGATGCATATAAAGTTTCATGTTGATTGGATTACATCTTGATGTGTTTTGAAGTATGAAATGACAAAGTGCACCAAATGGTACCAATGTGGTGCATTCGGCCAAGGACAAGAAATTGGGGATTTTGTGTTGTCTTGGTGTTTTAATGTTTTGAACATGCTAAGTTCATCTTAGAAATGATTTAGAATCATTCAAAATTGATTTGATCAATTTCGGATTAAAATGGACAAAAATACCAAGTAAGGGTAATTTGGTAAATTCACTTAAATATGACTTATTGAATTTTATTTCATAATTTGATTATTGGAATATTAATAAATATGTTTATTTAATTAATCCGAGAAAAAGTTTTGAAATCGGAAAATCTGATTTTCCACCGCTTCCGCTGCGTTACCGGATTTAGCCCCTAAAAACCCATACACCTTCGACTTGAGATACCAATGTGGATATATGAGACATCCTCCATACTTTGATGGCAGTCACGTCACCGATCTATTAGATCAGACCTCCGCCTGTTCGTTGGGTGTGGACTTATCCTGTGAGTATCAGATAAAATCCGTCAGTCATGTGTACAGAGCATAGATATCTTGAACGTGTTTGCGATCTAGTAAATCCATGGCAGTGGTATATTTCGGAAGTGAGTTCTGAGTGTTTTTTAGAGATAGTAAATTTGAAAGTAGACTATATTATACCTTAGAAATTTGATATTCCTATCTATATCTCTGGTATAATATTGATAGCCAGTGACGGAGGGATTATACGTATGCAATGACCTCGACTTGCATAGTTTAGCAAGATTATACGTGGTCATCATAATTCATGAGTGAGTGAATTATGGACACGAAATTTGATTATGTGGCGGATAAACCTAAACTTAGAGAGTCATACAATATGAAGTGTACTCGTTGAGCACTTGGGCAACACGTTATGGATAATATAGATTATTCATAATACTTCACCAGATTAAATGAGTTAATTTGAATCGTTTAAACGATTAAACGAAAAATACATGTATTATGGGTTTTTGGTCAATTAATAATTAATGTGTATTTATATTTCATACATATTAATTAATTATCAAATGAGACTTTGACACATTCCATTAATATGTGTATTTCTTATTTAATGTAAATAAAAATACATATATAATAATAATCGTATTAATTTATTATTTAAGAGTTTAAATGTTAAATATCTAGATAATTAAATTATATCAACATTACATAATTGTTATGCAATATGTTTGATTATTATTGGTTACATGTGGCATGATTCTTTTAAGCTTAAAGTATACAAATTGGATTTGTTAACTTAAAGCTTATTATTATTTAATTTGATTAAAATGACCAAATGACCAAAATATCCCCCAAAGTCGGTCATGACCATTAAAATTTTTCGTTTTCTAATTAATTGGAAGCCATGGTCGAATCTCTTCAAGAACAAAAGCTCCCAAAATTTGTTTGAAGAAATAAGGAAGAAAATCAAGAAATCAAGAAAAAGTTTAAGGAAATTAGGATATTTGGAGGTAATCTTCATAACTCTTAAACTTAGAAAGCTTGTTTCTTGTTCTTGAGCATCTAGAAAAGTTCTATGGTTTCTTTCTTTCTTATATTTTGGGCCTTTTTGATTTGGAGGATGGATTTGGAGGTTAGATGAATGTGTGAAGTTAGATTGAATAATATTAGTGTACTATTAGTTCAATTTTGTCATTTGATGACTTGTTGCCATTCTAGAGTGTTATGACCAATCTTGTAACTCCTAGAATTTTTCTTGAGTTCTTCATTTGTGGTGACTTTGGTTGGTGTAAATATTAATATGATTAATGTTGAGAAAATTTGATTTAAAGCATGAAAAATGATAATTTTGGTTACCAAATCAGATCTGGAATTTCTATGATTTTGGTGATGAAAAGTATGTTGTAAAAATTTATTGGATGTGTTTTGGACATCGGAACAACTGTCGGAAATTATTTCAGAGTTGAAATATACGAAAACGGTGAAAAACGATGTTACTGGGTGAGTTTCGGGCTTACCGGGTGTCCGCTGTCCAAACAGTGAATCAGTCATTGTTCGGGCATCCCATGAACTGCCTAAATACTATTGGGACTGACCTGGGCAGCCCTCATATGTGTTGGTTGGTCGGTTCGGACAAAAATGTGTTTTATGCTATTTTGCGGAAAAAAACATTTTCGCAAAAGTTTCGTAGTATTTCTAAATTATTTATGTCGTTATTTGATACGAATAAATATTTTTAGGTGAAATATGAATGAATTATTCATATTGGATATTGAATAATTTATTTGGTAACTTTAAAAGTATTTAAAGTTACGATTTCGCCTGAACCGTTCTTCTGCCGCGCCTAATCTCAACAACTACATGACTATTCTAAGGTCAATATTGTCCTTAACATATTTATACGTCAATCTAATATGTATAATGACAATACCATTAATAATGTATGAAATGAAAATGTAGTTATTTTATTAATAAATAATAAAATGTACAATACATTATTCGGATTGGCGCTGCAAACACCAACTCCAGCACATACATGATAATTTATAATATGCGAATTACAATAAACAATCAATAAATAAATAATGCATCGTTTATTATCATGATAATAATCATATTTACATATTACATGATACTCTAAGGTATATATATCCCAACAAAGAGATGGTTACATAGGTTCTGAATCACTTACTAAACACGTTAAAGGTAACCATGTTAAAAAATAAAGATTAAATTTTAGTTTTAATGAAAAGGTTGTTGGGATGTATGCCCTAGAGCTACATGTGATGTAAACGGTTTTATGTGTTTTGAAATAAAACGATGCATTATTCATTTATCAAATTGTTTGTTTAATTTTCGTATATTATATATATCATCTTGAATACCCTAGATTACTTATGTGCCTTCAGACTTGGTGTATGATTGTCATACACAAGAGGATTTAAGTCTGAAGATAGTAATCTTAAATAGTCCATAGAAAGCAAACAAAACGAGTATTTTGTTTACAGTTTATCTATAGCTGCGATTCATTCTATATTTGTATAGCGACCTTGATCCGGGATCGTCCATGTAGAGACATGAGAATGTAGGCACCTTGTATGATGTGATCATATAGGACTGTACCCAGATGGAAATGACATTCTTATAATATCCATTAAACTAAGAAAGTCATTTCGATCTATTAGATGGTCATATATGGATTGATCTTAATCCTGAGTGTACTACGAACTCCTGCATGGCAGGCCATGTCCTTTGATTTACAAAGGTGAGGTTGGTGTAGCAGTCACAGCCAATAGCTACGTATTTTGGGGGCATGTTCTGTTGTGTAGCTGGGGACGTTTTACATGGATATGGAGTTCACTCCTTATTGGGAGAAGTAGATGAGTATCTTTCTTAAGGGTTGATTCGGTGCTTGAACGATTTGAGCTCTCAAGTCTTTCTATTACGAATAGAAAGATTAAAATTCATAATAGTTATGAATAAATCGTTCATTAGAGAATCAATGGTACTTGAGGTAAAAATAATTAGAGGGGTATAACAAACATTATGACCCGGCTCCAATTACGAAATACTCGTGAATGGTCAATTCGTATGTAATGACTATATCGATGGACACCGACTTGGTTCGGCTTAATATATCATCTGCGACAACGATAGTGCAACTTTGGGTTTTTTAGTGGAACGACCCGGAGTTAATAATTCAGAATATTTAATTAAGAGCTTAATTAATATTTCGAGATTATTGGAGCTCGGAACCGTAGGTCCATTTGGTCCCCGTACTAGCTCAATATACTATAGCGGATTTAGTATAATTGGATAGTCCAATTATATACTCACATATGTATAAATATTATTAATATGATTAATAATATTATTTGTCACACTTAAGACTATTTATTAAAAGTTAATATATGATTTATATAATAAATATTTATATGAAGGCTAAAGTTGGAATTTCATATTTATGGGTTTTGGGAACCCTTGGTATTACTTTGGTAGTTAATTCATTTAAATAGATATTTACTATTCATATTTGTAACATATATTTGCTTTAAGGTAAGTAAATGAGCTGTTACAAAATTGAATGAAAATTAACTAGTATAACTTGTAATGGCCGAAAATTACAAGGCTTGAAAAGGAAGAGGATTAGTTTATTTTGGATATAAATAATCCTTAGTATAAAAATTCTTTTGGGGAATCTCTCATTCTTGCAAACCCTAGCCATCTTATTCTTCTTCATCATTCTCTCTCAATTGTTGAAAAAAGAAAAATAAGAACAAGAAGAAAAAACATAAGAAAAATGATTATGACAATAATTTCTAAAGAGTTTAGGGATTTATTTTGTGTGAGTGTAGCCCACCCTACTTTCCGTTAGTAACGAGACATAGCTCGGAAGATCGAGTGGTCTATTAGATCCATTACAAGATCTAGCTCACGGCAAAGCAATTGAAAGGTGTTGCTGCGTGTCACGGGCCAAACTTTGGTGTCACCAAGTTGGGTCCGTGCGGCACTTGTTAGCGTTGTGCCTAACAAGTCAGCCTAGAATCGACCCTGCAAGGTCGTACCCATGGTTAGCCATCTATAGAATGGAACATTATTAGGCAACAAAGTAAAGCATACATCGATAAGCACACATCCACAAGGTATGAGATAATGAAACACGTGCAAGACATATGGGATACACATTCAAGCAACACATTCGGACATAACAATTGGAAATCAAAAGGAATCATGTTTCATTAAGCAAGCCAACTAAGGCGAGGAGTACACAACTAAAGCCCCTAGTATGCTGGTGGCCAAGGCCCTTCTAAGGTGCCCGGGTCACCTCCCTAAAGAGGTTTTAAGACATTGCACAAGTGTCACTAGGAAACACACACATGATGTTTGAGTTGTCACACCCCCTAAAATAGAAAATAAAATAAAATAAGAATAAATACAAAGTGCACACTAGCACCACACGCAAGCGGCCATGGGCAAGTCATTGGCCCTGGACAAGCTTGGAGTGTAGGTGCGTTACATCCTCCCCCACTTAATCTGTCGATGTCCTCGTTGACACATCTGAACTGCTCCTCATCTGCTCTTCACCTCGGTGCTGGTAGGCTTGAAACTCTTCACTCCGCTGCTTCAATTAGTGCAGGTCTTCGGCTCTCTTCTCTTGACGCTGAAGGGTTGTAAAGTCTTCAATCTTCTGTGTAAACTGCTGCAGGTCTTCGACTCTCTCCCAACTTGTCTCTTCATCTCCCAGGTCTCTCCACCTCACTAGGAACTCCTTTCCCTGTTGTTGGTCTCCGATCGCCTCCCTTTCTGCCAAAATCTCTTCAACTTCCCTCGTGGTTCTCTTCCTAGCTGGTTCTTCAATCTCTGGTCTTCGTAGTTGGTTGTGAGTTGCATCATTATTGTCTGCATGAAAAGGTCTCAACCTGCTGACATGAAAAACTGGGTGCATCTTCATCCACGCTGGAGTCTCGACTTTGTATGAAGCTTTCCCACCTTCTTAAGAACGTCAACTGGCCCTTCATATTTCCTCACCAATCTCTTGTCTCTGTTCCCTCTGAACCGCATTTGTTCTGGATTTAACTTGATCAACACCAAATCTCCAGGTCGGAATTCTAAGGTCTTCTATGCTGATCTGCCCTCTTCTTCATCCTCGCGGAAGCCTTCTCCAAATAAGCTCGAGCAATTTCTGTATTGGTTCTCCATTCCTTAGTGAAGTTGAAAGCTCGTGGGCTCTTCCCGGAATACTCTGTCACTGTGTGTGGGATAGAGGCTGCTGACCCATCACAATTTCAAAAGGTGTTTTGTTGGTGGCGGAGCTCTTTTGAGAGTTGAAGCAAAATTGGGCAACATCAAGAAGTTGTACCCAATTTCTCTGGTTGGCATTAACGAAGTGGCGTAAGTACTCCTCCAGCATTCCATTGAATCTCTCTGTCTGTCCATCAGTCTCGGGGTGGTAACTTGTTGACATGTTTAGTTGAGAACCCAGTAATTTGAAGAGTTCGGACCAGAAAGTTCCCGCAAATCTCTGATCTCGATCACTCACAATTTGTCTAGGCACGCCCCAATACTTCACCACGTGTTTGAAGAATAATTTAGCAGTGTCTTCCGCTTTGCAGTACTTAGGTGATGGTATGAATGTTGCATATTTGGAGAACCTATCAACAATTACCAATATGTTGTTAGTTCACCAATTTTTGGAAGGTTGGTTATGAAGTCAAGGGAGACGCTCTCCCATGGCCTGTTGGGGACACTCAACGTTCCAATAATCCAGGGGTCTTCAACTTCTCTACTTATCCTGCTGACAAATGAGGCATGTCTTGGTGTACTCTGTCACATCATCCCGCATCTGAGGCCAATAGTATCCTTGTTTTAATAATGCATGAGTTCTCTGCCAACCCGGATGGCCGGCCCATAAAGTATCATGACATTCCTTTATGAGAATCTTTCGGAGGTTTTCTGACTTGGGAACATACAAGCGGTTCCCCTTAGTCCACAAAAGTCCGTCTTCCAACCAGAAACGACGAGCCTTGCCTTCCCTTACTAACTTCAAACTCTGCCTTAGAGACATGGTCTTTCTCCAAGTTGATTCGGATGAGTTCTCTGATAGGTGTACGGATGGTGCTGAAAGACATGTTAGCCAACGCCTTCAGATGACTAAGTTCTGATTTTCGACTCAAAGCATCTGCCACCTGATTCAAACATCCTGCTTTATGCTCAAAATGAAAGTCGAATTCTGCTAAAAACTTTTGCCATCGAGCCTGTTTCGAAGTAAGCTTTGGTTGAGTGAGGAAATAACTGACTGCGGAGTTATCTGTCTTCACCACAAATCTCGACCCGAGAAGGTAATGTCTCCACACCCGTAGACAATGTATCACTGCTAATAGTTCCTTTTCTTGTGCTGTATATCGTTGTTCTGTTTCGGAAAGCTTACGACTCTCATAGGCAATAGGGTGACCTTCCTGAAGCAACACCCCTCCAAGTGCAAAGTCTGAAGCATCCGTCTGAACTTCAAATGGTTTGGCCATCTCCGGAATGAGAACTGGGTCTTCTATCATCGCTTCCTTTAAGCTTTCAAAGGCTTCTCTGCACACATCAGTCCATTCCCATGTCACCTCCTTCTTTAATAGTTCTGTCAAGGGTATCGCCTTCTTGGAGTATCCTCTTACGAATCTCTCCGGTAGTAGTTGGTAAGCCCAAGGAAAGACCGCAATTCTTTGACATTGGTTGGGGCGCTCCACTCGCGGATTGCTCGTACTTTCTCCATGTCCATCCGTATATGACACTGCCCTATGATATGGCCGAGGAATCTGATGCGTTCCTGGGCGAATGAGCATTTTTCCTTCTTCACAAATAGCCTATTATCTTTCAACTTCTGGAATACCATGGCAAGATGTCTTTTGTGTTCCTCCAATGTGGTGCTATAAACCACAATGTCATCTAGGTAAACCACTACAAATTTGTCAAGGTATTCATGGAAGACTTCATTCATTAGGGTGCAAAATGTTGCGGGAGCATTAGTTAGCCCAAACGGCATCACCAATAACTCAAATGCTCCATATCGGGTAACACAAGTCGTTTTCGGTTCATCCCATTCGGTAATTCTCATCTGATAATATCCCGAACGTAAATCCAGCTTCGAAAAGTATCTTGCTCCACTCAAACTGGTCGAACAAATCTGCTATAAGGGGAATGGGGTAGGTGTTCTGCACTGTCAACTTGTCAAAAGCCCTATAGTCGATGCACAACCTCAAACTTCCATCCTGTTTCTTTTTTGGAATAAGACTGGGGCTCCATATGGGGCCTTCGAATGCCTGATGAAGCCTGCCTCCAACAGATCATCTAGTTGCTTGCGAAGTTCAGCTAATTCTGGTGGAGCCATCCTATAAGGTGCTTTTGCCGGCGGTTTAGCTGAATGAACTAACTCGATTTGGTGATCAACGGACCTCCTCGGAGGTAGACTTTTGGGAGCTGATCAGACATCACTTCAGTAAATTCTTCTAAAACCTTGTTGATCTCCGGCACCGGGGTTTCTCTATTCCTTCTCCAATTACTGTAGGGATAGCAATGAATGTCGGCTCCCGCCTCTTGATCCCCTTTTTAAACTGGATTGCATATAATAGTCTTCCTTCTGTGGGAGGTTTTACCTTTGCTGGTACTACTGCAGGTTTCTCCCCCATAATCAACAAGCTCCCTGCAGCTGGGACAGGGATGGCCCCCTTGTCAAGTAGGAATTCCATTCCTAGAACAATATCAAAGTCATCCATCTGAACCGCCACAAGGTCAGTTCGACCTTCCCACGTGCCGATCTTCACTCTCTTGTCTCGCTAACCCACTCGTGGGTAGCGCTTGTTAATTAACCGCTTTCATACGACCTGCGTCCCGCTCTAACTTGAGCCCCAGATGCTTCGCTTCGGCGGTAGAAATAAAGTTATGGGTGGCCCCCGTATCCACCATAACACTTTTTGCCGCACTCCGTTAATCAATGCAATCAAACATGAGGCCCTTTTCCAAGACCTCTTGTTTCTGGCTGTTTGTTTAAGGGCATTGAGCATCCTCAATTGCCACCATTCGGCCAGACTCTTCTTCCTTTTCTGGGCCCTTCTCAGCGCGGGCGTCGTCGTTCTTCCTCTTCTTCTTGTGCTAAAGGGGCCGCCATTCTTGATTTCTTAGGGCATTCCATTGCTTGATGTGGCCCGTCGCAAATAAAACAACTTAAGGCTTCTTCCCATTTGGAGGACCGTTCTGAGGTGCCGGCCATTTGAAGTTCGAGGGACTTGACTCTATTCTCTTCTCCGCTCCCCCACTTCTATCGTTGCTCCAGTTCCTAGGCCTATTATTCCCACTATCATTATTAGTAGGAGCCGGCGTAGATCTCTTTGATGGAGGTCTCTCAAGGGAATAGTCCGTTAATTGTTCCGCCGCTGCTTGTGCTGAAGGCAAGTCTTTTACTCGTTGCCGCTGCAACTCTGTTCTAGCCCAATGCTTCAACCCCTCTATAAAATAGAAGAGTTTGTCTTGTTCGGACATGTCTCGGATATCCAACATCAATCCGGAGAAACCCTCACATATTCCGGATGGAGCCTGTATGTTTTAGGTCTCTTAGTTGTCGTCGAGCTATGTAAGCTACATTTCCTGGTAGGAATTGAGTTTTTAGCTCGCGCTTCAAATCCTCCCAATTGTCAACGGCGCATCGGCCCTTCCTGGATTTCAATGTGTTTTGCCCTCCACCAGACTTCGCATCTCCAGACAAATACATCAAGGTTATTGAGACCTTGTCCCCCTCTTCTCTTCCGTGAAGCTTTAAAGTACTGCTCCATGTCAAAGAGGAAGTTTTCGAGGGCTGTGCGTCTCTAAACACATCATCATACACTCTAGGCTCCGGGATTTTGGATCTCTTCTGTTCTATGTTCTGAGTAGTCGTGGGCAAGTTTGAGACAGCGAGGGCGGTGAGATTCACCCTCACGCTCAACTCTGCCAACTGCTCTTTTAAGGAGCTCACGGCATCTTGCCAATTATTGCATCTCCCCCTTCTCGGGGGCACTAGTGCTAGCACCTGTTGTTTGAGTCTCTAGGGCACTTACCCTGGTTGTAAGGGCCTCTAGTACCTTGATAGTTTGCCTGAGGTTTTCGACATCTGAAGTCTTGTTTGTGAGTGTTGTGACGAGGCTATCAATATCCACTAGTTTTTTCTCGACAGCATCCAAGCGCGTTTTTGTGGAGGACCTCGTAGCCATTTTGCAACACAACTTGAACCACGCTCTGATACCAACTGTCACGGGCCAAACTTTGGTGTCACCAAGTTGGGTCCGTGCGGCACTTGTTAGCGTTGTGCCTAACAAGTCAGCCTAGAATCGACCCTGCAAGGTCGTACCCATGGTTAGCCATCTATAGAATGGAACATTATTAGGCAACAAAGTAAAGCATACATCGATAAGCACACATCCACAAGGTAGATAATGAAACACGTGCAAGACATATGGGATACACATTCAAGCAACACATTCGGACATAACAATTGGAAATCAAAAGGAAGCATGTTTCATTAAGCAAGCCAACTAAGGGCGAGGGAGTACACAGCTAAAGCCCCTAGTATGCTGGTGGCCAAGGCCCTTTTAAGGTGCCCGGGTCACCCCCCCTAAAGAGGTTTTAAAGACATTGCACAAGTGTCACTAGGAAACACACATGATGTTTGAGTTGTCACACCCCCTAAAATAGAAAATAAAATAAAATAAGAATAAATACAAAGTGCACACTAGCGCCACACGCAAGCGGCCATGGGCAAGTCATTGGCCCTGGACAAGCTTGGAGTGTAGGTGCGTTACACTGCGCATCATGATAAAGTTGAATTGCAAGTCTGATGTTTAGAAATAATCAATAGAAGTCAATTTGTATGATATTTTGTCTGTGGAAGCCGAATATTCACAGCCAACATAAGCCACTATTGATGGTGATTAGTGACGCAAAGGGGCTTATTATTAAAAGGTATAAGTGGCGCAGTAATGAGCGCAAGCATAATTATCAGAGGCATGATATTGTTGAGCAAAGGAAAAAATGCCTATAACGCAATCTTCAAAAGCCCCAAGCATTCGGCAGTGAACAAAATATAGGGATGTTCGGATCTGGAATTTTGGGTGAAAAATTCTGGATATAAAGGAGAAGGATAGAAAAATTTTTCAAGGTCGATCCGTATGGGATCGAGAAATAGGTTGCAATATGCCTGTTGTGCTTCCCTGCGTGAGGAAAGTGTTTCCTACAAATGTGTTGGAAAGATTTAGATTTATTAATGGGAAGAAGTAGCAAATATTCAGGATTCCCTCTTGTTCAGTCCTATTTTTATATTTTTATTCTTAGTTTTAACTCAATTACCAGTTTCAAGTCCTAAACAAGCAATTAAAAGATATATCAATTTTACTCATATGAAATTGTCAAGTAATTAGCATTCTTATCTTTTTTATTAAACACGTATACATGCTATTGTTACAACCTATCTAAAGACGACAATATACCTAGAGGCAATATCACATTAAAAGATCAACTCGCAAAATAACATACCAGTCACAATTATATCCCCAAAATACATATAGAACAAGCATGAATAATCTTATATGAGAATTGATCACATATAATCTTTGGATTAAAATCAATAAAAATGAAAAAGAATAGGAAAACTAACTTTATTAAACATTGAAATTCAGCTAAGAATCAAACAGATGAAACTAGGAGTTCATATATCAATAGTCCATCCATTACCTTTGTTTAGGGTTTAGTTCTCCATGGGAAAAGCAAACTTAATTATATTCTCAAAGTTTTATCTAAATCTCTTCTCCTTTTACGACGAGGGTTAAAGTCTCATTTATAAGAAAAATAATGTTATAACCTAATTATAGTGATATAGGATTTATAAAATTGAAACATGAATAAAAACTCTTAAAAATAGAAGTTTGCGCTTAAATCCCGCAATTCATGTTCAAACCCTATGCCACACGCCCCTCGCATTCCCAATTAATGCCTCATGACGTTTGAAAGCTATGTTGAACGCTCGATGCACGTGTAGCTACTCTGCGCGTATTAGTTCTCAGACGTAATTTAAAGTACTTGTAACTTTCTCGCCTCTTAGCTAAATTATGCGTTCTTTATATGAACGTGATTTTCTTCGAGTCTACTTTCCAATGCCATTGACCTCATATCAATTGGAGTTCTAAATCTTTCGGAATGTTCAAAAGAGTGCACAAAAACAGTTGGTGCTAATCATCTGACATCACTTTGCAAGGTCTTGAGTGACTCTTTCGTACTATCTTCATTCCTACATCAAAACACAACAAAAAATATATGAATTTGAATATTTCATGAACTAAAAATATAACATATAAATACATTAAAATATCTAAATTACTTCTAAGGAAATATAATATTACTCGTATAAGTGGCATTCAAATACACTTTTGTAGACTTATCATCCGTCTATTAATTTTGCCAGCGTATCGTGTCAATTTATTTATTTAACGAGTCGTATTTAAAGATTTTAATATGATTATTAAACGAATCGTATTAAGATTTATTTAAATTTAACACTATATGATTACAACACAACACTAACACTAACACTTTACAATAAAACACAAATGGCCACCTCTTAACGGCAGACCCATCAAAGTTTTCAACGTAAATCAAATTTCTATTGAATGAAATTGAGGGAAATGCTAATGAGTGCCTTAAGGTACTCGTTAATGATTCATTTTATGAAAGTTTTTATGGGAAAAATGAAAAAATAATTAATGTTTTGACAATTTTCTATATTTCCCATAAAAGTGATGTAAAAATTTTTCAAAAATGAATTTTTAATGAGTACCCTTAGGACACTCGTTAGCATAATCCTTAAATTTATACTGCACTTTCTTATTGTCCATCTGTTTTTAGTGTAACTGAATTATTTTTATTTTAATAAAATTACTAAATGTGTGGGGAAAAAAAACAAAAAAACAAAAACTCATGTTTGGTATGTCTGTTTAGGAGTTTCTTGTTGCTCGTAGTAACACGTGTCCTTCCCTTAGGAAAACTGCTCCCTACCTGTTCACTCCATCAAAGCCGTTCATCTCATTGACTTGAAACCTGAGGACACAGGCAATCACAGCCGTCAAATCAATCTCCAACAATTCAATCCAACGGCGATAGACCGTTTTCGGTTAACGTAATGAATTTTCGTCTTCAAGCTACAAACTGAGAAGAAAGGAACATTCCAATTGTGTTCCAATCTCATACCATATCGTAAAAGACCATTCTCATTATACTAAATTACCATCCAGTCCTTACCTGATTGAACTGAAAACTCAGATCCTCAAAATTTTTTAAAAAAAATTGTTTTTTTCCCCTGCTGTAGATCATGGAGAAGGAAGAAGAGAAGAAGGTAAGAGAGGATCAAAACGACATCGTAGAAACGAACGAGGAAACTGAAGCTTTAGAGATTGTTCTATTTCAAGTCTCGGAATGTTACGTTTATTTGGTAAGTCAATCTTTAAGCTTCAAAACAAATCTTGTAATTATGTTTTAATGGATGAAATCGAATACTCTTTCGCAGGTTTTAAGTTCAAATATTAATTTTTGTTGCTTGTGAGTTACATTTGGTCTCTGATCTAAGTCCAAATTTATGTATGCATGTTATCAAAATACTTTTTTTTTTTTTTATTTGAATTTTCTGATTGATATTGTATGTTGTGCGTTTTTGCGGGGAATTATTGAGGATGAAGTATTTTATTTTTAAAGAAATGTTAATAAAATGAAGGCATTATGGTAGCAGTGATGATAAAACTTAATGGATGAGTTTAGGATTTCAGGCTTATTGGATTCCATGTATTAACGAGCGGGAATCTTCGAGGTTTTTTTGGGCAAATAGGTATCATACTTGTAATTAAAGAAATTATATATCACAGAATTGACGATAATAGCTATTAGTTTACGAAAGAGCCCTATTTTTTGTGATTCATATGATGCAATTGGGGCTTATCGGCAGAAAGGAATCAATTTAGACACTCCTTTGTGATTCTGGTGGTGATTAGTTCAATGTGTTATTGTTTCCAGTGAAGCTTCTATCAAAGTTAACTATGAATCTTTGGGTACCTATCATGAGATTTATGGACGTTAAAAGATCATTTTCCATTCAAAAGCTTTTTGTTGTTTCTTTGTACTTCTTTAAGTTTTGCTGTAATAATGTTATGAATAGTTGTGTCCAATATTTTGGGCATGTGATGTTTTCCTAATTTCACATGTTATTTCTGCAGATTCCCCCGAGGAAAAGTGCAGCTTCATACAGGTTGTTACTGAGCATGAAAAGCTATCTCTATTGTTTGCTTATAAGATTTGTGGTCTAACGTTTGATATTTCTAATTTCCTAGCCAATTGTTGTTTCTCTTGATGTATTTGTACGTGTTTGTAAATTTTCTTTCTTTGTGATACTTATCTTATTCTGTGCTTTCAGTCCCTCAACTTGTTTATGCAAACATTTTTAATGTAACTGTAGATGTCCAAGTGTAATGTGTTTCGTGGCTTAAAAGAGAAGGAAGTCTTGTTATCTTGAAGCTAGATTCCTAGTTTTGACCCTTTTCTTTCTCTTTCTTTTAATGATTTTTCCTGCTTTCATATCCTCCACAATAATATATAAAGAGACAAACAATATAGAGGATATCGGGGCCTTGGCAGATTCTTCTTTACTAAATGTTAAATATGGAAGAAGGTCATTTGACAAGATTAGAGGTGGGGGATGTTGCTTCCACCTTTTTTCCCATGAAAAGTTCTTGTATGCTGCTGAAGAATCGTAATAGGAGATGGTTAGGGTCTGTCTTGTAGGTTCCTAATGAGAATTGTTGTAAAAGGTTGCTGATAAAGCACTAAATGCAGGAGCTTTAGTCTTCAATCCCTTTACTTCATTTAATATTCTTTTGACTTTAGTTTCTATTGACTTGGAAACAGTGACTGGTCTGGCAGGATGATAAAAATATTGTTTAAGTTTTTGTTTTAACATTTGTAACAGTTCATCAAACCCACCTAACCAGCCCATTCCACGTTAAAGGAGTTGAAATGAGATGAATAAGCAATTTGAAAGTTACAGTTTTCCAGAAACTCTTTATGCAGTGTTTGTAGAAAAATGTTGCAGATTGATAACAGTGATTGACATGGTGACTCTATTAATGATCACATGGTTGAAACACATACACCCACGCAGACACATTACTGGCATTTAGCAAGTTGGGTTAGAACAATGGAATTTCTATAAATTATTGATAATTCTTAGATTTGCTAAATAGGTTTACCTTTCTTTTATTCTAATTTGCCCTTTATTTCATTTGTTATCATTACCAAATGATAGATGCTGACATACTCATGGGACGGTGCATTATTCCACGGGGAGGACTCCCTTTAATTTGTTTTAGGCAACTGTCTTCTGGGTGTTCTGATTTAAGTTTATTTGTTGGATGCTTTTGATAAGACTTGGAGCTAGCTCAACTCTTGAAAGAAAAATTACAATCAAACTAACATGAAACGATGTGTATGTTATTTATGCTAAGACTGAGTTTGATTTTCACAAAGTCATAGCATTGAACTTAGCAAGTGCCTCTTCGATCCCAGCATGTCAAAACTCAAAAGATTTTATATCTTTGTAACCTCCAGCAATTGAATAGTATTGTATATCTAATATAGATACTTTCAAGTATTAGCCTTATGGAGGATTTTTTGTGCGCCATAGTTCCTAATTTAATCATATCCATTCACAATCTTATTGCTGTAACTTTATTTTCTGGGAAATGAATATGGATATTTATTATTGAATTTTATTGTAGGGCTGATGAATGGAATGTCAACAAATGGGCATGGGAGGGAACATTGAAAGTTGTCAGCAAGGGAGAAGAGTGCATAATCAGACTTGAAGATAAGTCCACAGGTAAGCTTGATTTTTTGTTTTCTTAACACAAATTATGTGCAATACCTTTTTCACTATCCTATAATATGTTTCTGCAATTATTTTTACATAGGTGAATTATATGCTCGGGCGTTTTTGAGAAAGGGCGAACTTCATCCAGTGGAAGCCGTAATTGACAGCAGCAGGTTGTGTTCATTTCAAACTGAAATTTTAGCATACCTTAATTTGATTATTCTTGAAAAGGTTATGTCAATAATTCATACTAGTAGTATGAGACTAATCTTGCAGCAGATCTAACTATATTCTGCCCAAGACTGTTACTTAGCTTCTATTACTATATAGTATCTCATAATCTGGCAAGTATTTGAATGAAAGTCCTCTCTTCTGCAGATACTTTGTTCTTCGGATAGAAGAGAACATTGGTGAGTACCTATTCCTTTTTTCAGATTTCATTTATTATATTTAATTTTATTTCTCTTTCACAATTGATCCATTGTAATGTAACTAAATGATTGTGATAGTTGGATTTTCCATCCATATCCCTTGCTGAATATTAAGTTAGATTCTCCCTTACCTGTTCCCGCTAGCCTTTCTCTTCTTATTTCTCTTCAAGGTCTCCCTATATGTAATACTAAATCACGATTTGTGTTGCTTTGGTTGCATTTTCAAAATATTTGCCCCTGTTATGATCACCCATATCCTTCTCTTTCGTCTTTTTCTATTTTCGATGCCCCTATAGTATTTGATTCCTATATTTAATTATAAGCCTCTCTAGATGTATTATTGTTACTCTTAATTTCTTCTGTTGATTGTTTTACTGTGGAGTATCGAACTTAACATTTTGGAAGTTACATAGGTGGTCGCCTTAGACATGCTTTCATTGGCATTGGATTCCGGGAAAGAACAGAAGCTTATGACTTCCAAGCAGCACTTCATGATCACATAAAGTATTATTCATCTACCCATGTGCGCTGTTGTTTGAAAAAAAAATCTTTTTGTCACACTGCTTTTTAGAGGCAAATTTTTGGTAGTTTATACAGTTAACTACAGCAACGATATTTCTAATGCTGTTTCTGAATTTTTGTGAAGTTATCTGGACAAAAAGAAAACCGCAGAAGAGATGGAACAGCAATTCCAAAATACTTCATCTGTTGATTACAGTTTAAAAGAAGGGGAGACCCTTCATCTCCAACTAAAGAATGTAAGCTTATTTGTATCTCCATGTCAAGGATGTCAAATAGCGCATGCCGTATATTTAATATTTTAGTTTCTCATGGAATGCTTCTCCTATTGGTGTCATCAGAAAAGCAGTGGCCTCGTAAAATCCAAGTTTTTTGAGCAGGGTCTGAACAATCTCATATTGGACGATAAGGGTAATGGTAAAGAACCCGTGATTTGTCTCAAACCACCACCACCTCCCCCAGCACCTCTTTCACCTGTTGCTGCTGCTGTTCAGAAGAGTCCCTTGAACTCGCCGCAAAAGCTCAGTCTCGAAGGAACTTCTAAGGATGAGTCCCCAGACTCAACCAAAGAAATCTCAAAAGAAGAAGAACATTCCCCTGAAAAAGAAACTACTCAGGATATGCCAGATGATGATTTCGGGGATTTTCAAGCTGCAGGATGAAATGGCCTATCGGATTGACAGTTCATACTTTCAAGTCTTGTTTTTTTGGTGGATTGGAAATGCACATCTTAAAAAATTATTCACTGATGTGGTAAATATTTGTTAAATATTTGCACCATAACGGAGTTGCCTCTGAAAATTAACTGTGTTTTTTTAATTTTTTTTATTACATATTATTATTAGTTTATAATTTAAATATTTTATGTTTTAATATAAAGTAATTTTGAGGCACAAGGAATTTATTGACACCTAAATAGAACACGTGTACTGAATACAATTTAAGAAGCATTGAGCTAAAGAATTGTAAACATCATCTTACGTATATTTTCTTCTTTTTTTATGTGTAGAAGATAAGACAAAATTGAATTGAAATCCAATTAAATTTGGAATACTTCATTTAGGTCCATCTTTTATGAGAAAAAGTTAAAAATATAAAGGGATGAATTGTTTTATTTTAATAGAAGAAAATATTCTTCAAAAAAAAAAAAAAAATCATCTTCATACTTTGAACCCGTTTTTAATAAATTAAATTCATTTGACATTTGATGTATATGCATACATAATTTTTTTTTTTTTTGAAAACGTGGAATCCCGTCAAACCACCCGATTCGAGCTTAAATGGATTGAGTAAAACTTACAACTGCCTCAGGTTTTTACAAGAAATGTACTCCCTAAACTCGAATCCAGGACTTGACACTCGAACCCAAGACCTGACAACCAAATCCTAAGCTTTCTGCCACCAAATCACACCCTTGAGGACTAATATACAAACAAATTGATAACCTCAAAGTTACTTATTAAATAGAATTTCAATAATTTGTGTAAATTATTGGTCACTGATGCTGAACAACACCATATATAAACTCTAATTAATAAACACTTAATGTTTAAGATCAGTCTATGCTTGAGCAACAATGATTTCCTTCCTTTATACTTTAATAATTGTTACTAACTTCGATCATGGAGGTAATAATTGAGAATATAAATAATGTTTAGTGAATATGGATTTCAGAAATCCATTGATAATGATGAGGACCTAAGTGAATTCATATGCGAGTGACTAAAAAAATTCATGTAACCAAAAAAATAAAAACCAACGTGCGAAATGAAATCAACTAGTGGATTTGAAGATGCATTTGCACTTAAATAAATATTAATAATAAAAATAAATATGCTCGATCTAATAACGTTAATGGGCTTTAACTGCGGATAATCTATACACAAGCCCAATATAGGCCCAAAAAGAAAAGCCAAATCCCGTAACTGCGGGTCCCGGCCACCTCCAAAATTAAAAAAAAAAAACGGATAGTGGGGCCCAGAAATGAGTTGAACACGTGTCCAAACCACAGTGATCAGAGGATGCCAGTGAACCGAGTCCCTACGACTCTCTATCATCTCAATTTTAATTTTAATTTTTAATTTTTTTTAATGGTTTAGTTGTTGTTCTTAAAACTGAATTCATAATCATAACTTCTCTTAAAGGTAAATGCTTCTCAGTTTATGTCATCTTTCACAACACGTAAGTTGTTTCAGCTTCCAATTGGATTGCTTTAAATATTGCTCCTTCTGTCCCTTTAATTTCTTATTATTCTTCTTGGAATTGTAAAGTAAGATTTTTTTTTTCCTTTTGGGTGTGTGATATTGTCATTTTATTCGTTGATTATGTTTTGATTAGCATGCTATTTATGGAAATATATATTTTAAGTTGGAGATGAAGTTGTTTTTGCTTGTTTCTGTTTGTTCTTGATTGTCACTTGCAGTGTCAGCTAAAAATCACATGAATTCATATATATTTTCTTAATTTTTTTTTGGGTTTTATTTGTCTATTAATATATTTATTTTTAGGTGGGTAGTGGGTTTGGGGAATTTTATTTACGGAGAGATTGTCTGTGAATTTTCTTTGGGTTGAAGGTAA